>PVKE010048932.1:0-11423 GCA_004027555.1 Craseonycteris thonglongyai | reverse complement strand
ATTGTCATCACCACCACTACCAGCACCACTGTTACCACCAGCACCACCAGCACCACCAGCACCACCATCACCACCATCATCACCACCAGTACCACCACCACCACCACCACCACCACCATCACCACCACCATCACTATCACCACCAGCACCACCATCATCATTGTCACCAGCACCACTATCACCATCAGCACCACTATCACCAGCACCACTATCACCACCAGCACCACTATCACCACCAGCACCACTATCACCAGCACCACTGTCACCACCAGCACCACTGTCACCACCATCATCACCACGAGCACCACCACTACCAGCACCACCACCACCACCAGCACCCTCCCTCCCTTTCTTCCTAAGGGAACCTGTACAATCGTTTTTCCTGGGCAGGGCCGCCCGTGTTATTTGCAGCATTGGGGCTGGATTCGTCTAGAAGAAGCCTGAAATTCAGGCTTCCACTAATTTCCTAATGTTTTGTGTTCCTTCTGCCTCTCAGCAAAGCACATTCTCCTGGGCTTGTGAGACACTCATCTGAGGTTGGTAGGATGAGAAAAAGGGCAAGGATACTGCCCCACTTTTTTTCTATTTTAGGGAGAATATTATTTTCTCTTCCAAGTCTTTTTTTGGGGGGTTGGGAGTATGTGTGGGGTGGGGAGTGTCTACAGTTTCCTTGCTGTGATTAAACCCCTTTTACATGTTTAGTTCAAACATCCAATCACAGCCTTATCCTCTAATCATATTTTGACCTTCTCCGGGCACTTTTGAGAATCACGATGAAGTGAGTGACCAGGGCAGCTACCACCTGAGACCACGGTCCTTGTGAGAAACACCTGAAGCTAGAATCTGTCACTGTGGATGGAATTCACAGCTTTGCAGTGAATTCACATACTAGCTGATGGGGGAGCAAATGATTTATGCTGTTCGTCTTTTCTTCCTTTTATTCTGAAGATTTCACGCTATTGTTTGAAGACTAAAACAGAACACTGCACACATGTAATCTATAAAATTCTACACACACAGAAACACACATATATAATATCTGTAACAAGTATATGAGGGCTGTCTGGAAAAAAAAATCCAGTCATAAATGCCTCTATTTTTTATATTACACTGCTGGATACTTTCTGGGCAGCCCTTGTATTAGCTTGTTAGATGAATAGGCTTCTAAAATTATCATAGTATCACCTTTATAGTACTCACTCCTACTTAATATAGTCATTGTCATCCACTTTTTCATTCATTTTGTATGCTTATTCATTTATTATGGTATGTCTTTTTTCCTCCAGAACAGGCCTGGGCAGACTTTTTCAGGGCAAGTGTTACTTCTAATTTTCTCCAAGTGTCATGGTCCATAACTATTTACGTTCTTCTTCAAGTACATATAGCTGTCTCGAGTGAGAAGAGCCAGTCCTTGCCTCTAGCAGCTGTACATGCGCATGTGAAAAATGTTTCTTTTATGTTTAGTTGCCTAGTTACTAGGCCTTGGCATACCTAGTGTGGTGTTTGCTACGACATTTTTTTCTTAATTCAGGTGGTTACACCAAAATTGCTTGATGGTCCACTGGTGGACGCAATCAACATCTTGCCCAGCTATGCTTGAAAATATAAGCTCCATCATAACAGCAATTTTATCTTTTTTATGGTTTGTTTTTTACTGTATTTTCAGAGCTTAGAGTATTTCCTGGCACACCAGGTGCTCAGAACCTTTATTGAATCTATACATGAATAGATGACAACTCTTCATGTGAACAGTGGTTCCACGTAAGAGAAACAGCTCAGTTTAAAGACCTTTGTTTAAAAAAGTCTTTTCCACATTTCTTTCCAGAGCTTGTTCACCTGCCTTTCTCTTTACTGTTACATTTTGAAATCTGAGCATGCAGAAGGTTATCTTGAGAAAAGTCATGCCACAAAGAGAAAGTCACTTTGTCCCTGCTAGCTCCTTTCCACCACAATTTAAAAGTAAGTCTTTAAAATTTATCATCACCTTGTGTGCATCTAGAGTTGAACGTGCGTAAAACCCCATATGAGATTAAAGATTTGAATCTAGAAAATGCTATTGAGTTATTTGGATGGAGTTATTAAAATGTGATGGCACCTGGGAAAATAAATGTCTGCTTTGGCTGTCCCTGAATCTCATCAGTTTTATGCAAACAAAGCGTGAAAGAGATATATAGACATCCTAGTGTTTCGTATCAAAAAAGAAAAAAAGATGATTGTGTCTTACGAGAAGAAATAGCACTGTTGAATATTCATGAGAGAGATCCATTTAACCCCCCTGCAGGCACAAAATATTTGTATAAATATGAAATCTGTGCATAATTATGTGAAAGCAGATATTCCCTGGAGGTTAAATATGCTAACATAACAAGAAAGGTCTTACTCTCCTGTAGATTTTATTAAACAAATTCAAGTCATTGAAAAGACATAAACATCAAGTAAGAGTACAATATTTTAGGGTGGTCCAAAGGAGCATAACTAGAAATGATGATCCTATACTAAATAAAAACAGGTGACTGGGGAACATTTTTTACTGTGTTGTATTTTACTTTCTAGCAATGCTTTTGAAAATGCTTTAAACCCAAATTTCACAACCTAATGAAATCTATTAGGCTAAAATTACCTTCCTGGGGTTGTGATGAATGTCTTATTTCTTGAAACGCTGAATGTGACTTGACTCACAGTTTCAACCCATCTTAAGATTGGATTGGATGTAGAATGGCAAAGAGAACCTTATTTGATTGTCTTTGCTTTGTCGGTGATTAGTTTGTGACCTTGGGCAGTAAGTTCAATGGTTTAACTACTTTTATTAATGCTTTAAAAAAATATCAGTTCATATTTTATATCATGGTCCTAATTAAATTGATTCTTTCTTTCAGGTTATCTGTGTTCTCTCATTTTAAGAAGAAAAAGAAATTATATTTTCCCCCCTGATTCTATGTAGTAGAATATATAATGCCTTCCAGATTTCCTATTGGCACAGATGTTGCAATAAAAAGATTATTTTAGGTGGTGGAATATTCACTGTTAAATGCCTGAGGGAAACAAACTTATTGGTTTGTTCCTTGTCATTTTACTCTAATTTTACAAGGTTGACCCAAAGCATGACACCCTGTGTGAGCATTATGTGTGTGCAAGGTTTATGGCAGGTGCTGAGTGGGGTAGACATGTAGTAAGCAAATCAAAGAGAGAAAGCTCACATTATCTGACCAACAGATATGTTTGTTTTGCTGTTTTTGAGAGTTTCCTATCTGATTTGTCCACCTACCTCTATACAGGGTTAGGATGAATTTTGACCGTATAGGTTCTGATGTATCCAGCAAAGTAAAATTACATTGTCTTTAGGTTAGAAGTGATATACTCATTGGGGTTGTCAAGTTCCATTTTAGGAAAAGGGGGTTAGCCTTAAATTGGCTGAATTTTTGTGTGTGCAATCATACCAAGCATTGCCAAGCTTCAGTAGCCTGTCTTCCTAACTGCCCTCTATTCAGGGCTGCATTTATACGTTCTGTGAAAAGGGGCTGGTGACATTCCTGGCCCAGAACAAAATTTGTATAGTGGGATCTTCCCACCTCTCCCCATGTTCCCAAATTGGTCAGAATCCAATGTAAAAATAAATAAATAAATATGTATATATATGTATATGTGTGTGAATATATTTATGTACACACACATATATACATAGTTTTTAAAAATTATATATATATATATATATATATGTATATATATATATAAATAATTTTTTTAAAAACTTATTTCTTCAAGCCCTATACTTCTGTCTCTGTGACCTGGAACTCTTGATATTCCTCAACTGTAGACTTTTTAAGGTCATAGGAGCTGAGTTGCCTGGGTGCTCAGTCAGCGACTAGACCACATATGAGTGGTAAAATATAAAGTATTACGAGATAAAAGGGCCAGGGCCTTTGTTCAGAGTAAAAACAGCCTTGATAGAGTGCCAGTAGGAGACAGGCTTCCCTTCTAAGTGGTGTTTTGAATACAGCCCCCTATAAAGCACTACTGACTTTTCCATTAGGCTATGGCACTGCATGGTGTGTGAAATACGAAGCTGACCATTTTACTGCCCACCTTATACACATCTGCTGATTCCTCATTTCCCACAGAATATAGTTAAACTCCAAAAAGTGGTCCAAGGTCCATAACCTTTCAGGATATGGGTCATTGTCAACCATTCCTTTGTTACACTGTTATTTCTCACCTAAAAGCTCAGCCACACTTTACTCATGTTCTCTAAACCTCCTGCCTCTTTCTGTCCTTCACCTGTGATGTTATGTCTGCCTTGTTCTTTGGGACCACAGCTGCATACAACCTCTTGATCAGTCTGTTCTTTTGCTCTAAATTTTCTATCTGTTTTTCTCTTCCTTCTCTGCTTCCTTTGTGTTTGCTTTTAGTCTACATGTATTTATCTAAGGGCATTTACTGACACTTTCCTTTCTGCCATTTTACACATGCACAAGGTGTAATCAACAGATATGGTGAACATTGAAATAAAAAAAGTATTACAGTATAAGACATTGCCATTCATCCCCCTCAAAATAACCCCCTTTGCTTTGAACATTGTGCTTTTTACTGTAATAATTTTTTTTAAGATTTATTTTTATTGTTTTTGACATAGAGAGAGATACAGAGTCAGAGACAGAGAGAAGGGGGAGGGCCCAGAACAGTCTCCATAGTTGCACATCATTGGTTTTTCCACATAGTTCCATTCCACAGGTGGGTACGGGGCTGCACAGGGCAGGGACTGGGCCGGGGTCTCGCCCCGGTGAGAACTGGGTCCTCATGGGCTGGGTCCGGGATTCAGTCCTCAGTCCCCGGGGCTGCAAAGTGAGCGCCTAACCCACTGAGCCATCCCGGCTTCCCTTGTAATAATTTTTTTTAATTTAAATATTCACTGTATTTTTTGATCACACCTGAATTGACTCCTTCAGGTCACATGTCACTTCTGTTACAGCGATTTCAGTCAGATAAAAACATTACAGTGAGTCCTCCTCCACCTTGGTCACCAGATCTGGCACGGTCTGTCTTCTGACTCTTCTCCAAAGTCAACATGACCCTGAAAGCTAAACGTTTTGAATCGATTCAGGCTATTGAGGCAGCCATGACAGAGCAACTAAAGCCACTCCCAAAAGAGGGCTTCTGGAACTGCTTCAGAAAGTGGCGGGGACCGTGGGACAAGTGTGTGCCAAGAGGGGGAGAGTTTTCAGGAGGGTTAATGGCAGTGCGTTTTTTATTGTAATAAATCTTTATTTAAACATTCACGGTACCTCTTGATCATTTCTTGCATTCTGACCTTACTTCCTAAATAGTGCCTGAAGTTGTTCCCTTCTATGAGCTGTATTGCCACTGCATAGCTTTAGTCCCTTGTAGTCCCTTGTCATCTTTTTTATTGTTAAATTTATTGGGGTGATTTTGGTTCTCTTAGTGGACTTTTATTGTCCTATTGTTCTTTCATATGCATCCTTCACAATGCATCCTAGAAAGTTCTATTGTGTCCTATTCCTTAATTGACTTCTAGAGTCCTATTTTCATTTTTTTTTAGATTTAGTTTATTGTTTTTGACAGAGGCAGAGAGGGACAGAGAGAAGGGGGAGGGCCCAGAGCAGTCTCCACAGTTGTATGTCATCAGTTTTTTCATCATGGTTTTACTACTCCACACAGGTGGGCAGGGGTCATGCAGGCTGGGAACTGGGCTGGGGGCCTCCTGCATGGGAAGCGCACCCAAGTTCAGCATATGGGTCCACACGGGCTAGGTCTGGAATTTGATCCTTCGACCCTGGGGCTGCAAGGTGAGCTCTTAACCCACTGAGCCATCCTGGCTTCCCCCCTATTCTCTTAAATACATCATTCGTACTGAAAACTAGAATGTTCTAAAACATATTTAGTCCTGTTAACATTTTATTTAAAATGATTTAAAGGATACTCAGCACCTCTGTTATATAACCTGTGACACTTTTGAGAGCAAAGGGGACTGCTAATATTTAACATTGAATGGCAGGTATGAACCATGACTGTACCAGGCAACCTGGCTGAATGATCACTCTACGTCTATGGGATGTCAAAGAAAAAAACCCTCAGGTTCTTAAATGTAACAGGAAGCCTTCCATTATCTGACTTTTAGTGTTCCCCTTATAACCTGTGTATATTCCAAATACGGTCTTTTACATTCTTGTGTTTTTCTTTGTGCTAAAATTTTCAGCTGGAATCTTCTTTCTCTTTTTTTCACCATCCTTACTCTGACTTATCTGGAAGCCTTCAGTATACTTTGCCCTCTCTAAATGCAGTAAGTTGTCTTTGCACAGTGCCTCACTAATAAACGTCGTATGCCCATCTGTCTTTGCTGTGGTGATGTTTAACTAGCATTTTATTTTCCCTAGAACATGAGCTACTTTAGGGCAGTGAAATGTCATTTATTTTTGTTTTAACAGTATAGTTCAGGATGCATAGAATGAATAAATGTTAAATGTTGGTTGAGTGAAAAAGGAAGGAATGAAAGAGGCTAAATCAGAGGCCCTCCTTGGAGTAGGTACACAAATTTGGCACGTAACTATCTACAATTAAAATAATAAAATACATGTATATTTGTATATTCACAGCTATTCTTGACTCCTCCCATTTCTTACATCATGGGTGTACACTGTTCTTCACAATGATTTGTGTCCTGAATTCCCCACATGCTCTTCCTATTCAGTTGATCTCTTCAGTTACTTTCTTTCTTTCTTTGTTTCTACATTTCACTTTTTTTCCCCTAAAGATTCATTGTTTTTGACAGAGAGGCAGAAGGGGGAGGGCCCAGAGCAGTCTCCATAGTTGTACATCATCAGTTTTTTGACATAGTTTCCTTCCACACAGGAGGGCAGGGGGCCACTCCTTGCAGGAACAGGCAGGGGGCCTTCCCTGTGTGCGGCACATTCCAGGTGGGAGCCAAACCAGGGGCCTTCCACATGGGAGGTATGCCCTGGTGGGAACCAAACTGGGGTGGGAAGCACACCCCAGTTCAGCATATGGCTCCACATGGGCTGGGACCAGGACTAGATTCTCAGACCCTGGGACTGCAATGTGAGCGCTCAACCCGCTGAGCCATCCTGGCCTCCCCCCCAGTTCACTTCCATTAAATCCACCGGTAGCTACTTTTTTTTTCTGTTTCTTTGTGGCTTCTGCCTGCAGGCACTGATACTTTTTTTTTCCCCTTTGGATACTAGGAATGGGTAAAAGAATAAAACTAAGCAGCCTCAGTTGAAATCTGTCCTCAAAATCCCTTGATCATCTAATTTATTTTTATTAACTCTGAAATACTATTTACAAACTATAAAGCTTACACATTTTAAGTGTACTGATAAAGGATGTGAACAATGAAGGCTTAACCTAAAGCAGTCTCTAGGGTTATGAAGAGGGAAAAAGACGAGAGCAAGTGAGTAGGTAGAATCACTATTATGAGCTATTTGGTTTTTATTCTGCCTATTATGGGAGGTTGACTTGCCCTTTGGTATTCTAAAGGTTTTTTTTTTTTTTTTTAATAGGATTTTAGAACTCTAAAAGTAAGAATAATGGGGCCTATATTATTGTGGACTAAAGGTGACATATTTTCACTAATTAATTAAATTGTATATTGTAAAATTATAATTAGAAAAATGATATAAACTCCTTCTGACAGTGATATTGATAACAGTAGCTTGTTCTAGGAACAGAAATAGAATTCATCAGATTTTTTTCCCCTTGCACTACTTAAAATGTAATGGTTATTTTATTTTTTTCAGGGCTGATATGATATATAGAGGTAATTCTTAATCTTTTGCTTTGTGCAATTATTCAAAATTCAGATTTAATGAGTCTTGAATTGCATTAAAAATAGCTCTTGACCATTATTGCAATATGTTTTGTAAAGTGCATAAAAGTAGTCAAGCATAACTACCCTCTCTTGCATATAAATTCACACACCAAGAGTTTCTGCATAGATTTGAGTGTGGAAACTTTGAGCAGACTGGAGAATTTGCTAGGTCACTTTGGATTAGGGTAGAAAAAAATGAGAAAGGCAACGTGTTGTGTAAATATGACTTAAAAATTCTTTCTGCATTCCTTTTTTTGTTTTTCCATTAGGCCAAGCTGCCTTTGCTTCTAATTTCAATCAATTTTATGCTTATATATGTGTAATTCATTTCAGAGTTTAGGATTTATGAAACTCATTCTTATTTATTCATACATTTATTGTCTCTTGTTGGATCATAGTCTTGAGCTATTCACAAAATTTCATGTTCTCATATGGAAATCAATACATCCTTACAAGATAATGTCACTCAGTCTCATTAAATGATCTTCTCTTGTCAAAATAGGCATTTCTTGTCAAGAAAGAACACGGTGACATATAATGGATAAAACTTAGTTGAAGAGACGGTGCTCCAAATACATCATGGCTACTGCTCCTATATTGGGTAAATATTAGGTTATTTGCATTCTCTAAGACTTGGTGTCCATATCTTTTAAGTAGATATAATCTCATGTTTTGCAGGATTACTAGAAAAATAAAGTAAGATGTTTGATGTGAAGTTCATAGCACACTAACCAGCTAGTGCAGGTACTTAATAAACTTTTCTTTTTTTGTCTCCATGTGTGTGTTTTCTTCTATCAGCACTTCTGCTAATCCTTTTCTGCGAGGCTAGAAATATGGTTCTCAACAGGGAAGGTACTACTTTCTAGGAGAAATTTGAATATCTGTAGGGCCTTTGTGGCGATTACAAGGTTTGGAGGTTACTATTGTCTTTAACACCTAGGGGACAAAGATATTTGATTTCCTGCAAGTGAATGTTCTGCTATAGTATTTATAATTATTTATTTATAATTATAAGATTATTACCAAATTCTAGTCTACATACAAAGTATCTTATTTTGCATTTTATATGTACATTACATTTTCCAGGCATGCGACTCTTACACCTTTGTGAAAAGATACCACTCATAAATAAAACTTTGTTGAGATTTTTCTACCATTTTGGGAAATCGTGTTATTAGTGACTATCATGCCTTTGGACACACCTGTAATTATCTGCTTTTTAAACTTTAATATTTAATTTTTAAAAAAGTTTGGGGGAAGCCGGGATGGCTCAGTGGGTTAAGTGCTCACTTTGCAGTGCCGGGGACGAGGGATCAAATCCCAGGCCCGGCCCGTGTGCAACCATATGCTGAACTGGGAGCTCCCCCAGTTCAGTTCTCTCTCTGTCTCTGTCTCTGTATATCTCTCTCTGTATATCTCTCTCTCTCTCTGTCAAAAAACAATAAAAATAAATAAATAAATATTAAAAAAAAAAGTTTGGCATAGAGGAATGACTACTTTATTATCTTGCCTAAGGATGTGCCAGGACCATTAATATATGTATAGTTTTTAGAAATTATTCCTTATATGACTTTTAGATCACTGAGTTGATTTAAGTGTGTTTTTGTAAGCAGATTATATTATCTATGAAATTGTACTTCAAGATTTCGAATGGATGCTAATGGCTGATTTTTACTTAATTTGACGTGACTGTTGGAGACCTCCTAGGTCAGGACCCTTTAACCTACCTGGTCCTTAGTGATGGGCTAGGTCCAGGAGCAGCACTTAAAGTGATTATAAAGGGTGTGTCAGGGATAGGCTGGGAAAGCCTACCTGCTCTCAACAATTGGTTTCCATTATTCTCTTGACCTCAAGATCCGTGACCGACCAGGCCCACCTTCTGATTGCCTAACATCTGTGACTCTGGAAAGACCTGCTGAACACAGACTTATAAAGGACCTACTTTTCAAGCGCTCAAGCCATCTCATTATGCTATTATTGCCCATTAGCTACCTGCATGTCTGTTCTGGCTTCCTCTGAAAGTGGGAATTTAATCTGTTCAGTTTTCTACAACTGCCTTGTAAGTTGAAATAACGTGCATTAAGTCGTTTCAAGGCTCCTTAATTTCCTATGAGAATAAGTATGCCTTTTTCCATTTTGATGAGTAATTTGAGACACAGCTTACAGCCAGTAAATTCTATGGCAATATTCCTACCGCCTTTGATTTATATTTTAGATTTAACAATATACTATAGTAACCTGTGTGGCATTTTCATTACTGCCGACATGCTTGAGGTTAAAGACGAAGCTTGATTGCTAGATAGAGTGTTTGAAAGAAGTAGTGTGTGTGTACTTTGATTCTTAATTTTGTTTTTTTTCAAAATATTGTAACTGGATTTCAGAAGGTTTTAAACAAGTTTTTTCCTTCCCAATAAGAATATATGTGTAAGTGAAATAGCTGTTTGTTACAAGGTATTGATTAGTAACATGCAGAAAATTGAATTACTTATATGATTTTGCAGCAGTTTTACCAAGCCAGTTTCTCTGAATAGAATTATTTTTCCATTACCTCTTGAGGCATGTATGTATACAAAATTTGGTTTTCTTCTGAAGAAAGTGTCTCCTATTAGCGGAGAATGATCACACATTGTGTTGTTGGAAAATTGTTTCAGTTTTGCAAAGTAGTTAGAACTATCCTAGGGCTTTTGTGAGGTAGGTGTGTGTCTCAATTTTGGTCCCTGGATTCTAATTCTAGTCCCTCTTTCACAGGGTGGTAAATTACTAGAAAAAATGTAGTGGGTTTTATTTTGCATTCTTAGTCCCTAACCATAGTTTCCATTATCCATAGCTGTCTTTGCAGAAGTTTATCAGTAGAACAATACTCATTAATTAGCCATTGCTAAACTTGGAGCAATGGGAGAGAGACTCTAAGTTCCATTTATTTACTACTGTGTTAAAAAACTTGAACTATGTGTGAATAAAACAAAAACTTAGAGCAAGATATAATTAGCTAGGAAAGAGAGGGTATTCACTATAAATAAGTTAAGAACTCTAGTAATCTTAACATGAGAATGGTTAGAAATGGTTTGGAAAACTCTAGGAAAGGTGAGAAAAATTGAATTAAATTGCTCATTGACTGATACTATTTTTAGTTTTTATCTATACGTTTGCTGATATAAGCATAATCTTTAAATGGTTTTGACTTTTTTTTTTTTTTTTTTGGTATCCGACCGCTGTTCAGAAAGTAGCCAGCCATGTAATATGAAAATAGAGGCATTTATGGATAGATTTTTTCCAGACAGCCCTCGTATTTTATGTATAACTCATTGATACATTCAGTATCATAACAGCTTTCCAGTGGCATCTTTTCATGTCAAGGAAAAAGTGTTATAAATTATGTGATTGTGATCACTGATTGGGGGTAAAGCATCTGAAATTACTATGTTTATCCTACTGAGAACTGTCACCTGTAAATTTGGGCCTAATGTTGAGTTACACAAGTAGTTTCTAGCTTGTTCTATAGTATTTCACTACTACTCACATAATTTCCAGTAATCTGAAAAAAAAAAAAAAAAAAAGAGTTGGAATTGCAAGTATATTAGTG
>PVKE010048931.1:0-11427 GCA_004027555.1 Craseonycteris thonglongyai | reverse complement strand
GTTTGTTCCAATGAGAGACACTTGTGGAACTTTTGATAAAACTATTGGAAAAGAGACGCTCTTTCCTTTGGCATTGGTAAACAGGTAAGCCTAGAGTTGGTGATGGCCATCTTTGACATAACATGGAGAGAATGTGCAGGAAAATAAGGCTGACAGAGTTACACAGTTATAGATAGATGATAGGTAGATAGATAGATAGATAGATAGATAGATAGGTAGATAGATAGATAGATAGATAGACAGATAAACAGAGACAGACAGACATAGAGAGATACCATCCTCCTGGCATGTTGAATCCCTTTTTCTTGTCTTTCACCCTAGACTTTGTAGTTATAAGAGCCACTAAATATTCCTTTTGCTTAAATCATCTTGAGTTAAAATTCTGTTAGTTGTAACTGAATGATACTTGACTATCACACATAATGTTTTCATTGAGATGTTGGACAGAAGACTTTGCTTTCCTCCAGATGGCATGGATTGAGGCTTGGGAATGAGAGAAGGAGCTATGATTTTAGATAGCAGAGGGTTGCATGGAAAGAACCCACAATGTGCCAAGGACTATGCTTTGCTTCTCCCCTTCCATTTATCCCCACAACTCTATGAAGATGGTGTTGTTTTTATTATCCCCATTTGCAGAGAAAGAAATTGGGGGAACTGACAGATTAAAGACTTACTTGCCTCAGGTCACACAATAGGTGGCAGAGCTGAGGTTTAAAACTAGACTGTTGGTCTCTGGAGCTTGAACTCTTGACTGTTGAACTAAAATTTTCTGGATGATTTTTCTTTCTTAACTCTCTTCCTGGCTCAGCACATAGCTGTGATTGAGTTGTAATGTGAATCTAGGTCAGCGGGACTCCAGTGCCTGATTAAGTGGGCTGTAAGAGAGTAGATGAAGGAGATCTCTAAGTGGATGAATGATATGGTTACCATAGAAGCATGGAAGATAATTACTCCCCATACCTTGATATTTATATTTTAGTATTCTAAAAACCAAGAAGGAAAGAATTATCTGAAGAAATTAATTTAATTGAAACAATTTTTTGCAACTTTGGCAAAATTGTGATCTACACATGGAAGTTTAAACTATTAAATATTTTAGCAATAAATTTTGAAATGAGAATATATTATATATAACTATATCAACATTTTATGAAGCACATTGCTATTTATTAGTTATCAGTTTAATGTGTTTCTGTGTAACTGTGATAGTCAAATATATCATTCAAGCACTGTATTTTTTTCCACATGTCGTATACATAAAAACACAGGATGTTGAGGTTGCTTCTAAAGATTTCTATTTCTCTCTTTTCCTTTTTTTCTTCTCTATTTCATCTGTTATGTATTTATTTTTTATGCACTGACCCCCATTTGACAGCAAATGAAAGATCTACCAGGGAAGGTCCATCCACTGCACATTAGCTCTTGTATTTTCATGGTGCCTGGCACAGAGGAGGTGCTCAAATCAAGTCTATTAAGTGGGAATATTATATAATAATTCAGTGTATCTCACGTTATTAATAATACCAAACAAGTTGTAAGTAAATAATTTTTTTTGAGGGTAAGGGTTGTATTTTTTTATTAATTGTTAAACTCATTGGGGTGACATTGGTTGGTAAAAATTACATAGGTTCCAGGTGTACAAGTCTACATTACATTGTCTATGTATTGCATTATCTGCTCACTACCCAGAGTCAATTCTCTTTCCACCACCATACATTTGATGCCCCCTCCCTCCTCTCCCAACCCCTTCCCCCCTCTCCCAACCCTCTTCCCTCTTACCCTCAGATAACCACTAAACTATTGACTGTGTCCATGAGTTTTTCTCTCTTTGTTACTTTTGGTTTTATATTCTACCTGGCTCATAGTTTTTTTAGTCTGACTTATTTTGCTTAACATGATGGTCTCAAGGTCCATCCATGTTGTTGCAAATGGTGGTATTTCACCTTCTCTTATGGCTGAGTAATATTCCATTGTCTGAATGTACCACAACTTCTTTATCCAGTCATCTATCAAAGGACACTTTGGTTTTTTCCATGACTTGGCCACTATGAACAGTGCTGCAATGAACACTGGGGTACATATATCTTTGCTGACTAAGGTTTTCAAGTTTTTTGGGTAGATACCCAGAAGAGAGATTGCTGGGTCAATTAGTAATTCTATTCTTACCTTTTTGAGGAACCTCCAATACTGCCTTGCATAGTAGTTGTACCAATTTATAGTCCCACCAGCAGTGCATGAGGGTTCCTTTTTCTCCACAGCCTCTCCAGCACTTGTTATTCCTTGTCTTGTTGATTATAGCCATTCTAACAGGTGTGAGGTGGTATCTCATTGTGGTTTTAAGCTGCCTTTCCCTAATCACTAGTGAAGGTGAGCATTTTTTCATATATCTGTTGGTCATTTGTGTGTCTTCATGTCTGTTCAGGTCTTCTATCCATTTTTAAATTGGATTATTTTTGTTTGTTTTTTTGTTGTTGTTGCCTAGGGATTGTTTAGTTGTCTCCATAGTCAATAGTATCATGAAATCTTCTTGACTTTTCTGTTGCTATTATATATCATCACCATAATCATCTGAGTAGGCTATGCAGAAGCATTTAAGTCTCTGGATCAATGCAACAAACCAGCATTGTTATCATTATGACAAAAACAAGAAAAATAGGTAGTCCCTATAAGATGATTCAGAACCAGAATCTCCGTTGCCTAACTCAGGTCAAAAGATTAAGTCCTATATGTTATAAAGATCAGCCTGAGGGAGCCATGTAGATTTTTCCTTAAGCTTCTTCCTTAAGCCTGTTCTACTTTTCTTATATCTATTTCATTGATCCAAGTGCAGCAAGAATTAGCAAAATCACAGATGCCACCAGAATAAGCTAACAAAAAACAGCAGTACAAGTGTGCATCACTATTCATACCAGCAAGTTGAAATTGCTCTGTTTTCCTTCTAAGAGGCGATATTGTTAATAATTTCTGATAGAGTAAGTTTCTTGATCTTTTCTATTTGTTCAATTCCTACCATTGTGAATACTGCTTCAGCTTTCTGCATGAACAGTGAGTCAGTAATTCTTCCAGGTAGAGTGTTTGAATAATTACAGGTGCCCTTGTTCAAGAACTCACATCTGATTTATGGAATTGTATTTATTATTTATAGAATTATAATGATAAAATATCTTCTTTAAAAAGAAGCTATCATTTTTAATTAGCCATGTCCATGGGAAATATGCTTCCTGTTTCTATTTCTTTTATTTTCCCTTAAAACAAGCTTCCTTATGGGTTTTCCTCATACTCACAGCTGGGAATTCTAGGATTCTTCTTTTTCTTTCCTTTTGTATATTTCTACATAGCAAGCTGTGATTAAGATACTTTCCTGTATGACCAGCATAGGGAAAAAGGAGAGAGACAGTCAAATATTGCAATATTGGGGTGATGAGAACCCAATGATACACTCAATAGTCTGCTTAGGGGAGGTAAAGTCGTTGTTCAATTAACTCGATGGGAAGTTTATATATAAGGGCTTTTCGGGAAAAAATCCAGCCATTGTCAATATAATGAGAACAGTTACATGGTTGAAAACTTCCCAGATAGCTCTCATATAAATACCATTTGGGGACTTCTTAACACTTGCCTTCATTTAAAAAGTTATTCAGTAAAAAGGCTGATGCTGCCACCATATCTATATACACAGTTTCTAAGGTAGGCTAAGAAGGGTTGATTTTTGTTTAACAGTCTAACTAGAAAAGGAAGAGTTAAATGGTGTATCATTTAGAATGTATTCAGGTGCAAGTAGCCAAATGCTGACTGATAGTTGCTTCAATAATAAAGGTACATAAATATAAAACAGAACAAGAAGTTGGTTTAGCACCTCAGGAAAGTCAGAGTGGGGTTCAGTGTCTCTAAGTTACTTTTGGTCTTTACTTCATGGGGAAAAAATAATTTCTGCTACTCCAAGCATTAGCCCTGTATCACAAGTAAAACAGCAGGGAAACAAAAAGACTTTCTCTTCCTGGGGCTCTGTTTTATCAGCAAAGAGAAAGAAGCTTCCCAACAGAGTTCTCATGTGTCATTGGATGGATGTTGGTTACATGCCCATGCCTAAGACAATGCTGGCAAAGAGGGAGGCTATCACCATGGTAGTTTAGACCAACCTGAAGCTGAGAAGAGTGAGACCAACATTGTGCCTTCCATGAGATAAAGAGATTTCTGCTGTCTACCTCAATAAATAATATAGGGTTTACGAGCTGGATAGGTGGAAATGAAAATATCTTTCACAAGTATATTGTTGATTAATTATATGAAAGAATTTTAAAAATCATTCTTAAATGTGGGGATAAATGCCAAAGAAATTCTTCATGGAGGGGAGAAGAGAGAGTGGGTGGGTGGGATACTGGGCTAGGCAGGTGTCCAGGTAAAAGTTCTACATTAATTGACCTGTCTTTAGAAGATTTCTGTCATGTTTCTTCTAGTTAACCTACATCTTGAGTATAAAACACACAGAAACATCAGCCTCCATGAGCCACACAGCATAATTCCCTTGTCACAGATGGCTGCTCATTGCCAGTCCACTAACCTTGAACCACTCAGTAAGGTCACTGCCTGTTGTCTTCAATTATGTTGTTGAGGCATGGACCATCAGCATTCAAAACCCCCCAAGCCTCTAGCCAGGGTAGCATCCCATGCTCAAATGCAATGCCCAGAAGTGCCAGGCTGAAATAATTTCTGCAGAGTTGAAGTGGAGCGTTAAATGGGGAGTTGAATTTGACAGAAGGGAGGAACAATCAGTTTTTCTGTGAGAACATGAAAAATCACAGTTATTAGATAAGCCAATGGAAAGAACAAAGTTACATAGGTATGAAGAAGAAGACTGTCTGTCTGGAATAAATGAAAAATACAGACTGCACAGATGGGATAGGGTTACTCTAAAGACAGAGATGTTAGCAATAGAGGGAGAGAATTAAGGGGAGAATGCATGGCCAACTTGCAAAAATTTCCTTCAGTTGTCTATTCTATGGAAGTGCTTGACAACACTTTTAAAATAAAGACATTGGTGTAAATATCCACAGATGTTCATTCTCTAAGTCTGGAGCAATTTCTAAAGGAGTGAAGTAAAAATGTACGAGCATTATGGACACACTCAATAGTTTGGTGGTTACCTGGAGAGGGGGGAGGAGGCGGGAGGACGAGTTGGGGGTGGGGTGGGTTGGGAGTGGACACTGGATATATGGTGATGGAAGGGGAGCTGATTCTGGGTGATGGGCACATAATGCGATGCATGGGTGATGTGATGTGGACTTGTACATCTGGAAACTGTCTAATTGTTACCAATCAATGTAACACCATTAAATTTAACAATAAAAAAATGTAGCAATTAATAGAGACACATTGTATATAAAATTCATGTAATGACAGATGGAAAAAATCATGCCTGCAATCCTATTGTTTATTGAGCAATGACCTTGTACTCCTAACACAGTGCATTCATGATCTCATTTAATTTTTACCATCACTGTCTGAAGCAGGTGCTTTTAAATATATTAATTTAACAGATCAAAAAGGTTGTAGTTTAAAAGGCTTAACTAGTGAGTGCAATGGTTAGGATATAAACCCAAACTGTCTGCCTCCAAAATTGGCATTTCTCACCTCCACTCTGTACTGTCAGCTGAAATTAAAAATACTGAAATGATACAAAGAAATTAGAATCCTAATTGAATAAACCGAACCCTAGGTTTTGTGTCTTCTCCAGAAGTAAGATGGTGTTATGGGTTTAGGAGTATGTATATAGACTCTTTCCATTGTCAGTGACAGATTCCCAGCCTAAGCTGACTCAAATACAAAAGGGAATACATTGACTCCTATGGTAGGCTGAATAATGGCTCCTAAAGATGCCTGCATCCAAATCCTCAGTATCCATGAACATGTTATCTTAAATGGTAAAAGGGCTTTACAATTTTGATTTAATTAAGGATTTTGAGATGAGCAGATGATCTTGCATTATCTGGGTAGGCTCATTGTAATCACATTTGACTACAGAAGCAGGAGGTATGAGAATGGAATCAGAAGGGTGGAGTAGTATGAAGAAGGGGCTGGGGCCAAGAAATGCCTGCAGCACCAAGAAGCTAGAAAAGGCAAGGAAACAAATGTACCCCTGACACCTCCAGAAGGAACATAGCCCTGCTGACACCTTTTTTTTTAATATAAAGATTTATTTTTATTGTTTTTTGACAGAGAGACAGACAGACAGACAGACAGAGAGAGACAGAGAAAAGGGGGAGGGCCCAGAGCAGTCTCCATAATTGACAGCATTAGTTTTCCCTATAGTTTCACTCCACAGGTGGGCGCAGGACTGCACAGGGCAGGAACTGGTCAGGAAATGGGCCGGGAGCCTCCCGCATAGGCCCCAGCAAGAACTAGGGCACACCCCAGTTCAGCATATGGATCCACATGGGCCAGAGCCAGGATTCAATCCTCGGGCTCCAGGGCTGCAAAGCGAGCGCTCAACCCACTGAGCCATCCCAGCTTCCCCCCTGCTGACACCTTGATTTTAGACTTCTGACCTCCAAAACTGTAAGCGAATAAATTGTGTTGTTTTAAGTCCCCACGTTTGTGGTAATTTGTTACAGTAGTCATAGGAAACATACTAGTCCTGTACCTGAAGGGTCCAGAGCAGGGTTGGCTTCAGGCTTGGTTGGATCCAGGTGCTGTAATGGGATAGCTATGAAGGTGTCCCTCTTCATACCTCAGCTCTCTTTTCTTCTGTGATGACCTTGTTCATGGGTAGACTTTCTCTAAGTTGAAGCTGATCAGTAACTACAGGCTTCCACTTTTCCACTTTAGCAAGCCTGGGACGAGCGAAGAGCACGCTTTTCCATATATTAACTGCAAATATCCAAAGGGTGACCTGTATGGGCCTGGCTTTTACCTGAGTCCATTACTGGGATTCTGATTGGCCAGACCTAGGTCACTGATTTTCCTCAGGGGAGGGGAGATCAGGCCCACCCAAACCTCAGGGACTCAGGAGGTAGAGGGGTGCTTCCCAAAGAAAGTCCTAGGTGGACAAAGACAGCAAGTGCCTATGACAGGCTGTGAGGCAGATGCACTGGGGCATGGATGGACTCTCACTGGTTCTAAAGAGACCCAGAGACAGAAATGGAGATTCCTCGATGACAGGCAGAGACAGGAAACAAACACGAAGTCTGTAAAGGAAATCAATTACAGACAGCAGTGATGAGGTGAATCCGGACACTTGTTGAGATTGATGAAGGAGAGGCATGACCAGAAGTCAGAGGCAGCAGCAAAGAAGCGTGGGAGATTCCTAAGACTTCTATTTTAGTTGTGTGGGCATGGTGAGGAAGGACCGCTTGCTTATTAGAGGGCAGAAAGATGCAGCTATGAGAAATCCCTTTGGATACACCCCCTTGTCCCTATCTCCTGCATGGCTGGGCCCAGCTGCTGAAAAGGGATTTTGCAGAGCGGTCTTCACAGCCCAGACAAATTCTTTCTCCTCATTAGTCGGCTCGCTCCTAGAAACCCTGGCAGAGATCTCTGGCTTCTAAAATGACCCTCAAACTGGGGCTAAGATTAGGCAATGTCCACCTTCTAGGATGCCACTCGTAGTTCATAAATGAGTGTGACTATAGATAACAATACTGTATTGTATGTTTGAAAGTTGCCAAGAGAGCAGATCTTAAGAGTTCCCATTACAAGAAAAAGAAAATTGTAACAATTTTTGTAGAAAAGCTTAACTATATGAAGAATGGATATTAACTGAGCTTATAAGTAGTATTCATTTTGTAATGTATACATATATCAAATTATTATGTTGTATACCTTAAGCCAATGCAATGTTATATGCCAATGATATTTCAATAAAACTGGGGGAAAATGAGTGAGAAGGAAAAGGATATTGTTGGCTCCCACGGCAGAAAGCTCGGAAGCCAGTCTCTTCAGAGTACTTTTCAGACAGTTTTTTCTCTGCGTGACTCACTGACAGAGCCTCAGTATCTGTTTCTTTGATTCTTGCTCTGGGTAGAGATGCTTTTCATTTGCTGCTTATAACTGGACAGAATGGACACTTTAGACCTCAGTTCTAAAACGAAGGTGAGTTTCCCTGATCCTTTAAAAATGTGTCAGATTTTATCACCCTTTGTTCAGAGCTATCTGATGGCTTTTCATCTCTCTGAGTTGAGGCCAGATTCGAACAAGGCTTACTCTGTCTTACACCATGTCCTCCACACCCCCAGTGTCTCTCTGGTCTTCTCACATGCTATTTTCACACTCATTCACTCTACAACAGCCATCCTGGCATCCTCATATTGCTTTTATTGGCTATCAGCCCCATCTCCCACTATTAGGGAACTTCATGAGGTCAGGATTCTTTTTTTTTCCTGTTCTTTTTACAGCTGTATCATTGGCATCTGGAGGAGACCCTGTACACAGTAGGTACTGAATAAGTATCAGTTGAATTGAGTTGATGCTCATATTCACACAGATGTATACCTTATGTATTCATTTCTCCGTCATTTGCTGAGGGCATACAGAACACCAGCTAATGAATTAGGAGCTGCATTCAGCAAGACAAGCAAGACACAATCTCTTCCTGCAAAAGCTTATATTCCAGTGAGGAGAGTGACATGCAAATCAATGATAGCAATCCAATGCGCTAATTACTAAGAGGTGGTATAAACCCCCGGTGCTGAGGGACCATGGGGGACGAGGGGGACGCACCAGGGCTGAGAGGCCTTCTACTTCCGTACATGTAATTCCACCTGGGGACCCAACACATAATTGCTATTTTATTGTTTCGTTCCATTGGAACTGTCTCTAAGTATATACTCCACTTTTCTGAGCAAGTGCATTCTCAATTAATAGCTCTCCCTGCCCCCACATTTAGTTCTAACTCCTGGGCCATTTAGTCCCAACAAATGGTGTTTGCAGGTAGAAAATTGCTGTTTCCTCTTCGAGGTGAGGAGAGATGGAGAAACTCAGAGCACTGCTGCCTCTTGATACCAAGTAAAAGATACAGAGTGAGGGCCTAGGTGCTCCTAATCGCCATTCCCCCAAATGCTGGGGTGGCAGGGAAGCAGGCCTACCTCCCACTGTGGTCTCAGCACTCATTTGTCCCTGCACCAGGCTCCCTCCACAGCTATTTAGATGGCCACTTGCTTCCCATTATTCACTCCTCAGTGTAAACAGTGCCTGGAGAGGCAGTCCCTGAGCACCCTATCTGAAATTGTCACCTTCCACACCTCCCTAATCATTTTCTTCATATCATTAACTATAATCTGAACACCCCTGCTTCCCATCTGTCTTGCCCAAAAGAAGGTACGTTCCATAGGGACAAAAACCCTTCTGTCTTGTTTTCTGTTGCATCCCCAGCATACATGGTAGGTGCTCAATAAATATTTATTGGACAAACAGATAGCCGATGGGGGCATTTGAGCTATAGCATCATGGAATCTTGGAATTCGTAGGATGAGAAGGAGCCAGTATTGTTTTTTTCTTTTTGCACCTGACAAACGTGGGGCCCAGGAAGCAGCTCAACTGAAGCCACCCCAGAATGATACATTTCTCGTCCAGAGCATGTATTCCCCAATGTTTACGAACTGCCTTTAAACTCATCGTCTTTCTTCATGAAACTTTTCTCTGTGTTTTTCATGGAATGTAAAGCTATCACCATCCATGTAGCAATGTATACCAGAAACCTTTACCCTCTTTCTCCCAACCCCCTGCACACAAGAGGTCACCAAGTCCCATTGTCCCTATTTCAGAAATATCTCCTGAATTGTTTGCTTCTTTTATTCTCATTATGATGACCTCAGTTTAATTTTCTTCTCATTCTCCTTCTCCTTCTTCCACTTCCTCTTCCTCTTCTTCTTCTTCTTCATTTTTTGTCTCTACTGTCAGGAGAACATTGTTCTTCATATTCTTTTAGCTGATGAATGGGTCCCCTCTATCTGATCTACGAAAGTTTCCTCTTTGACTCAACATACAACATAATTGGAAATGCATACAGTAAAGACAATGATGGTGACTGCTAACATTTTAAGGATGTTTAGTGTCTTTCAGGACTTAAAGTTTCTTCATATGTGTTGTCTGATTTAATTCTTACAACACCTTTGTGAAATGGGTCCTCTTGTCACCTCCCAGTTTCAGATGAGGAAACTGAACTTGAAGGAGGTTAGGTAGCTGAGGCCCGAATGTGATGGGATTGAGCAGGATTGGAGAACTGACTGCTTAACTACTCTGTGATAGTTGCCAAGGGTGCTTAATTGAAAGTTACAAGCTCATATTTAATAAACAGATTTTGCTTTTCTACACAATTGTGGTTTGGAGTTTTATAATGACGTAGCTGGGAATGAGGTAGATTTGACAGTTGCCATCTTGGCTAGAAACACTTCCTGGTGCTTGGAAATACAATGGTATTCATGCCAATATTTGGATTTGAGCCTCTCCAGAGCCAGCTAGTTCCCCATGGAGGAAAACCATGGGGAACCAGATCGAGTAGTGAGCCCTTCATTGTTACAAGCTTATCTAAAATTCACATATCCATATGATAGAGTTACTTTTTTGATAGCCATTTTGCAAATGGGATTTTTGAAACCCAGAGTGCTTAGGTAACAAGTCTGAGGCTAGTGTTTCTCAGACTAATGAGTTCATGAGTCACCTGGGGACCTGGCCGAAATGCAGTTTCTGATCTTGGAGGGCTGGGGTAGAGACTGAGATTTTGCACTCCTCATGAGCTCCCAGATGATGCTGACGCTGCTGGTTGTGGGATTGCACTGAGAGCTGATAAGTGGTAGTAGAGTTGAGATTCTCTTACCCTCTGGGGCTTTCTCTCTTCATCACCATGCTCTGTTGTTTCCTGTTACCGGTCTGACAACTTCCTTTTCTAACTCATTCACACATCCAGGATGCACAAGTGTCGTTGTTTCCTAACACAAAGACCCATGAGTACTCTCCCTTTCTCTCTATGCCCACATCCCACTAACCTACTTGTTATACAGCTCACCTCACACCCTTGCTCTTCCCCTCACATCCACAAGGCTGTCCTGTTATATGCTTGTCTGATCTCAAATATCTCCTCATCCAAGAGGATGCTATCTGAAATGGCTCACCTTGCCTCTGTAACCTGACCCCCTTCTCCTCCTGTCCTGCTGTAAGCATCTTCATAACATTTAACACAACCAGATGGAGTAGTTTATATATTAATACAACTAATTTATTGTTACTTGTTTATATATTAATACAACTAATTTATCTTCTTCACTAGAATCTAAGCTTCATGAGGGCAGAAGTTTGTTAATTTTATTTATTTTGTCTTTAACATCTAGACCAATGCCTGCAACGTAGTGAAGCTCAATGATTATTTGTGAAATAAATGAATGAGATTACAAATGAATGAAGTCAATCTAACTTCCTAATATATAATAGAAGCAC
>PVKE010048930.1:0-11424 GCA_004027555.1 Craseonycteris thonglongyai | reverse complement strand
AATAGGGGTGGACAACATTTTGGCCTTCCTGGGTCACATTGGAAGAATTGTCTTGGCCCACACATAAAATACACTAATATTAATGATAGCATATGAGTAAATAAATAAACAAATAAAGGATCTGTGCATACTTTTTGTAATGTTTTAAGAAAGTTTACAAATTTGTGTTGGGACACATTCAAAGCCGTCCTGAGCCGCCTGTGGCCCATAGGCTGCAGATTGGACAGGCTTGCTCTAGATGGTCAGCAGTAAAGGGAGAGAACAGGATGAGGATGAAGATCATGTGAAAGGATTTGATCTGACAAATGGGAGAAAGAGAGGAAAGTAAAAGATATTGAGAAATGTCCCAGAGACAAATAGCTTGTGTGGGCCTTTTTTACTAGGTTAGGCAACACCCCCAAAATGTCTTAATGCTAATGAGGATAAATGAAGCAGTGTAGAGAATGGACAGAGAAGTGTAGATAGCATATAATAGAGAAGCAAACAAGAATATAAGAAGAATTAAATTTGTGTTCAAAACTACCAATAAAAAAGTCTTACACATCATTTTGATAGTCACCAACCTAGTATATCTAAAATTATAACTGAGCTTTCTATTGAGTCAAATATAATTTATTTATTGTTGGACTGCACTGGATACAATACAGGGACTGGACAAAGATAAGAATGAGAGATTGAGAAGAATCAGCACTTGGATTCACCAAGAGGCAAGGGATGAGTTCAGTCTGGAACTTCAGTATTACAACTAGTGATGCCTATAAGAAATGGTAACTGGAATTGTTAATTAAGTGGCAGAAACCAAATAAAGAAAAATATATAAAAGTTATAATTCAGGGAGAAATTAAGAACAATAAGCAAAGAGTACAAGAACACTTCCCATCCCACCCTGGAAAATGGGATGAGCATCAATCATGGAACATAAAAAATTCCCTTCTTGGTCAGACTAATACTATTCATGGTAGCTTTCAATTCTCGGTTGATTCAAGACATATTTGTTTTTCATCTATTTTTCAGAAGAAGTACATATATGAAGGTCATGCAACATCCAAAGTAAAAATAGCCATATGTCTGTGGCAGGGAGTACATTCACCAAAGTAAATTTTAATGACAGTGTAAAGTACCCTCATGAGTAACTTGATCACTTTGTATACTAGGGCCTAAAAGTATTAATGTGCTCACTTTCTAAGTAGTATCTAATTTAATGAAGGAGTTACAAAAGTTCTGATAATACAGGGTCTAGCAAATGGAAAGCCATTTTTCAAGTAGTAGAGTATGCTTGAGTGTGATATGTTACAGAATTACATGCTTATGATTTTGTAATAATCATAAGGGGTGTTACTGCCACCAGGTTCTGTATTTCTATATAAAAATGAATGGTGTCTACTACATACATGACACCTTGAGAGAAGAAAGTAATGAGAATTTTCATACTTAGCAACTTTTCCAAGTAGAAGACATCAAAGGCTATTTATCCAAACTAATTTTTTTTAATTATTTTTAAATGTAAGTAATAAATGCTCATACTTTAAAAAGTCAACTGGTACATCTAGGCTTATAATGTAAAGAGTAGTCTACTGCCTTATCCTCTCCAAAACCAAATTATATTCAAACCTTTGTTCTGTTTCTTCTGGTGTTTACCCCTGCATATAGAAAATAAACACTTATACTATTACTTTAATATTTTTTATTTCTTAAATAGTATCTGATGGTTTCTTATTATAAAATGAGAATTCAGCTTTCCTAAATGCCCCCCCTTCATCTAAAGCATACAGCATATTTGGTTAAATCAGTTCAGTATATTATGACAATATAACATTATTTATAGCTGAGCTACCCAATTTATTATGATTAGTTGTACTTTCCTGTGTGACTTTTGTATTTTCTGGAGCTCATTAATTAGCTCACTTTTTTCATTTGCTTAGTTTTCTAAGTACCAATAACTAACTCATCCCCAAATTCTCTAACAAATTGTAAAGTTCCTCTGAATACACAAAGACAAGAGTTTGCGATCAGTCTTATGTTCTTAAAGATATCCTTCTGAGAGCTCGCTGTCCTCCTGCTCCAACATATACTGCAGTAGAAACCTGGCTGCCACATTCTTGGAGCTGAGTATAAAAATGGGATAGGAGCTTTTACTGTTCCATATGCAGGTTTTCTCATACTTCCCCTGTTTTCAGTATGAGGCACGTACTCTCCTTATTTGGGCCTGGTGTCCCTGAATGCAGAGCCAGAGTGGTTAAGCGTCTTCGAAGAGTAAACCTTCAGTCTCCAAACCAAATGGGAATGACAGAAACAGTTGTGTGAGAGCACAGGATGAGGAAGGGACCTGGGACAGGTGTCTAACTTCTTGCTTTAAAGACATTTCATCAGAAAACCTGTTTTCAGTCTCACCCTATTGACACCCCCTGAAGCAGCACTTGATATTTCTAGTTTTTGAAAGTTTCTGGGGTTCTGCGGTAAGAATTGGATTGTTTCTTTCCTCCCCAACCCCCTCCTCTGTAGGCTTAGGTTTCACTTATCTAAGGTTTGTTAAGTAAGTATAACACTTGTCCATCTGCTTTCCAACTCCTAAATTTTTGTTGCCATATCTTGTCTGCTGTCATCTCCTAACCAATTGGGATTATTTTTTTTCTTTGATAAATTATACCTTTTTATTATTTTTTTAGTATCAGGTTAGTGGTACTGAAAGATTGAATGGAGACACATGCTTGTGTTCAGTGAATCATGTATAAGCTCATTAATTTAAAAATATGAGGCTAGTAAGACCTGGGAGTCAAGTTCACAATATTTGCAAATAATAGAACCAGGTCTAGAGAGAACCCAGAACTCCTACATCTCAATCAAGTATACTTTCCCCTTTTGCCAGTGGCTCCCTCAGATGCAAAGACTGCTATTGTCTCAATTGCTTTGACATTCTAATAAGTGCTTAGAGCTTTCTATCAAGTATTCTGAGTATAAGGTTTAATGCATTTAGAGGTCTGTGTATTACAGGTTGGCTTATTGCTGTAAGAGTGTTTTTTGTTGTTGTTTTGTTTTTTGTTAATTTTAAAACAATATTTAGCCTTAGGTTTGTAGAGGAATACATAATTAAAATACTGTAATTGATATTCATAAAATTAGAGTCATTAACTTCAGAATTTTAGCTTGTTGTTACCACTTAAACTTGGCAACATCAAAGAGATTATAATTCTTCGCTGGTGTTTGGTAAACTGTGTCTCTTCAGGATGAAAAGAACAACCTAAATATGAAGAACAAATTCCACTGGGCATTTTTAAAAATTCATGGAAATGGCTTCCCTTTCACCTGAACTTATAAAAAGCGGTGCTAAACTCAGATGCTTCCTAGAAAACTAGAAAAATGCCCAATTGCCTCTTGAGCATGTACTGACTACGGCTGTTTCTATATTGTAGGAATCTTTGGAGAAATTATTTGGGCTGTGACATCAAAGCAATAACTGGGTAGAGAAGGAGTAGAGAAAGGAAACAGAAGAACTGAATTATTTCACTGTAGCCAGAAGAAGGTAGTAAAAGACAGGGAATAGAAGAAGGGATTCGGAGTTGGAGACTGGTTTCCTTCCCAACTTAAACAAAAGTTTCAGGGCACTGCCCCCCAGTCAGTGTTTCAGAGAATTCTGGTTTGCCAAAAAAGGAATCCAGGTTAGCTACCATATCAATCCCCTCAGTCCTTGGGGTGGTTGAGCAGAGTCTGAGGCAGCCAGTTTCCTGTCTAGTCTCCTCTGATATCCAGTGAGTTACACACATACTTTGCTTTCTTTTTTTTTTAAGATTTATTTTTACTGTTTTTTGACAGAGACAGACAGAGAGATAGAGAGAAGGGGGAGGGCCCAGAGCAGTCTCCAAAGTTGACAGCATTAGTTTTCCATATAGTTTCACTCCACAGGTGGGTGCGGGGCTGCGCAGGGCAGGAACTGGGCCGGGAACCTCCAGCACAGGCCCCAGCAATAACTGAACTGGGGGCACACCTCAGGCTCCGGGGCAGCAAAGCGAGTGCTCAACCCGCTGAGCCATCCCAGCTTCCCCTATTTTGCTTTCTATATGTGATCTGGTGTGAAAAAATAAAACAGGTGGAATCATTATCTTTAAAAGATCAAGGAAGGCTTATAGGCAGAAGGTGACCCAGAACACATTTGGAGGTATGTTGGGAAGCCCAGGAACTGTCATCCCCATTAGGATCACAAAAGCTCATGAACTACTGTTCTTGACTGCTGTGCAGACTTGGAGTTCAGGATGCCACTGATCTTGCATAATAGCCACTTGTTTCATTGAATAGAATTAGTTTGACTTTATTAGTAAAGGTTCTCTTTAAAGGACTCCATGACTTACTCCATGTTTATTCTAATATATCCACTGCATTTTCTCTAGTTTCTATAAGTGTAAATTCATTATTTTTAGTTACAGGCCTTTTCTATTCTTTACTAATCTAAATCATTATTTTCTCTTGCTAATGTTTGCCCAATTTGAGATATTTGTAGATTTTTAGACCTCTCTCTAAGTCAAGTTATATGTATTTTATACCTTGATTTGTCTTTATAAATTACCACCTCTCAGTCATTAAACCAAACAACATCGATTTCCTCATACTATTGAAATATAGTATTTTTCATTGATATGAAATTGTAGTTTATATGCATTGGTCCTACCTTATATTCTTTTTTGTCACCTTTAATCCGCTAATTTAGTTAAGCAAGAAGTAGATTCAGAAAAAAAATATTCAAAAGATACATTCCTGTAGGGATACAAATGCAGATAGAAGGCATAGGTACAAAGAAGGAACTAGAATTTAATGTCAGGTGTAGACAATTAATCGTCCAGCATCAGAAGACAGGACACTGGAGGCTCAGTCACTAATTATGTACCTAGAAAGAGATCTATAGCCATGGTGTTCTTCAACCAAAGTTGTATAATGAGGTAACAAACACCACACTTCCTCTGCCCCAGTGCCATGTAGTCCAAGATTTAAAGGTCAAGTAAAGGAAGAAAAACAAAGAAAGACAAGTAAGAATGACTGGACAATAAACCAGGAAAAAAAATGGAAGAGTATAAAGGTCACATAGTCTAGGAGAAATAGTGGTTCAAGAAGATATAATTAAAAAAATCTCATCATATTGATGTATTGAGTAAAATGAAGACAGAAAAGTTACCATTGAATTCTGCAATATGGTGGTCATTGGTGACTTTAACAAGAGTTGTGTCCATTGTCTGGAACAGACAGAGGCCAGATCGGAATGGATTGAATAGCAGAAGTGTAAGCAGAGGCTGTGAGTACCTCCAGGCCAAAGGGGCAGGGTTTGGACAATTGGTGGGGGATCAAATAGATTGGGATACAATTGACATGTATAGATTTGTATAAGTTTAAAGTGTGTAATATGATGATTTGATACATGTATATATTGCAAAATGCTTACTACAATAAAGGTTTTATATACTGTGCAATTCTTAACGCAGTAAGGTTAGGTAATACATCTTCACCTTACATAATTACCATTTTATTGTTGTGGTGGTGAGAACATTAAAGTTTTACTCTCACAGTAACTCTCAAGTATACAACACAGTATTGTTAAGTCAACATTCTGTACCTTAGACCCTTAGAATTTATTCATCTTATAACTAAAAGTTATATTTATCCCATTTATCCCATTCCTCAACCCCTGGCAACCACCAATCAAATGTACTCTATTTCTGTGAGTTCAGTTTTGTTTTGTTTTTTCAATTTCATGTGAGATCATACAGTATTTGTCTTTCTCTGTCTGACTTATTTCACAAATTGAAGTATTTCCTTGTTTTTGATGGTTGGATTATATTCACACATATATACATATATATACACATACACACACATATCACACACACACACACACTCACGTTTCCTTTATCTAGTTATCCATCACTGAACACTTAGGTTGTTTCCATGTCTTGGCAGTTGTGAATAATGCTGTAATGAACACAGGAGTACAGATATCTCTTGGAGATGTTGATTTCATTTTCTTTAGATATATACCCCAGAGTGGGATTGCTGGATAGTTCTATTTTTATTTTTTTGTGAAACTTTCATACTCTTTTCCACAGTGGCTGTACCGATTTACATTCATACCAAGAGTGCACAATGGTTCCTTTGACTCCACACCCTTTCCAACATTTGTTATCTTTTATCTTTTTGATGATAGCCATTTTAACAGGTCTAAAGTAATTATCACATTATGGTTTGATTCCCTGTTCCTTGGTGATTTATGATGCCGATCGCCTTTTTTTCTTTTGTTTTTTATTAATTGTTAAATGTATCAGGGTGGTATTGGTTGGTAAAAATTACATAGGTTTCAGGTGTACAATTCTACATTACATTGTCTGTGTATTACATTGTGTGTTGATCACCTTTTCATGTACTTATTGGCTATTTAAAATGATTCTGAATAAAAGGTCTCATCAATTAGCTATTCATGAGTCTTCATTGAATTCTCCCTTTGTATTGTATATTATTATCATATTCAGCTGTAATACCTACAAGAGCACAATCATGGACAATTTTTGTGGATAAGTGTTGAGAGTTCAAATTCATGCCATAAAAGTATTATCTGTCACATTAATAAGATTTCAGGAATCCTTCAACATGTGGATTCTTGACACCAGTTGACTCTTCAAGTGGGCTATGATGTCAATGCATGTGATGGATAGACAGGCAAATCTTCCCAATAAATCTTATAACTTAATTTTCCAAAGGAAAATGTTTCTGGCATTATTATTTTTTTAATTTAGTAAATTGCCCAGTAAGTTATGTCACTGATTACTTTTTCTAAGTGTGGTATTTCTTTCATTTGTGTGTATGTGTATACATGTTGTGGGTAGTATTTACTGGTTTTGAAAACTCCAAAATACATGGGATTATTTTGTAGGAAAGAAAAGCTAGAATTAAGATAAATAACATAGGTTATTTCTACCGTGCTACTAAGTAGATATGTAATTTTGGCTATTTCACCTAAACTTTCTGTGCTCTCATTTCTTAGAATCTTAGGGAGGGGATTTGGCTTAGTGAGGGGATCCATGGTTGTTTATGCCCCAGGGTGTTTCAGGAACCCATATTATGGGTTACTGGGAGTGAAAGAGGGGATTGAGTTAACCAAAATTTTAGAATTAAGAAGTACTAAATTAAGGTAAGGTGTCTTTCTCACAGAGGTTGTATTATGCTATCTTTGTATTTGCCTTATTACCAAAAGAATGATAATGATGCCTCATGATCTTCTATGAAGTTCATGGTTGGTGGAAGAAGCCATATAAACTATATGAGATGACAGATTCAGAAATGAGGGACTCTTATACAAAAAAGGAAACTGGATTACTATATTAAAGCATCATAGCAATGCTTCATAATATCTATTCAGTGGAACACAGTAGTAAGCTAATATTATATTGAAGAGAACAAAGACCGAATGAGTTGCTCAGTATATATAAGTAGAATATAAGATAGAAGAAATCAGATTGAATTTAATTTTCTCATGGAATAAAATATACAAATTGTTTTTAGTATAATATATTTATATATAAAGAGGCATTAAACACAAATGGAGTTACGTGCTTTTCCCCTTTGACCGGTAAATCCCTTTTATAAATTATATTTGTGAGAATAAATGAGATAATATAAAAGTATGTCAGATTATTTTGTTTTAATGAGCATTAGATCCATGGAATATAAATAAGTATTAGGTAAAAAGTGAGTTCAATAGTCAAGTAAAGCTGTTTAAACCACGTTAAAAGTTTTCCCCTTGTGAGTACCTTTTAAAGCCGTTACTTTGTTGATGTAGAATGCAAATCTCCTATTGGTAGCTTCTAGTTTAGTGTTTCCCAAATTTGTTTTAACATGATTCCCTTTCTGAAGAGAATTAGGTGTGTCACAGAATATGCAAGGGAGTTTTTAATAAAGAACTTATAAAATCATGGTAGCATTATAATCATTAACTTGAAAATTCAGATAAAAAACAACTAGCAAACTATGCCTAGGACTTCAACAAAAACATAGCATCATAAATAGACTTCATAACTCTAAAATAGAAACTGGAGCATTTAAGCAAAATATAAAGGTCCTGAAAACATATCTTGAACAACTTTATTTAAAGACAGCAAATCTGACCAAGTACAATAATAAAAAAATATGTAAGATATGAATACATAAATATTCATACATTTATCATTCCCCAGGGGTATGTGTTTGTACTTGGGCTCCCTCATATATTTAAATTAAGTGTCTCCTATTTCTCTAGCTTTCTGGGCTAATTATTTCTTTTAAAATCTAATGAAAAGAACTCGTTCCTATTCTTACATAATTGTAGGAAATCTAGCTTTTTTCTCAATATTCTTTTGTATATCCTGGTCATTGATATTACCTTGAAGTATGAGTTCCAGCCTCTAGCTCAGTTATTTATCTACTTCAGCCATCTTGGCATCACTATTACTGGTAGCTGTTCTTTCTCTACACTGATTCATTCCACATGTAGATAGATATAATCCACTCTGCATTATTCCTCAAGGTACCATGAACATAGTGTTTTTGCATGTAATAGGATTTTACTAAAGTTGGCCTAATAAAGAGGGATTACTACACAGAGAAGGTAGCAATTTACACAAATTAACTATCAGACATAAGTTCTTGCCATAGTTTTGTTTCCTTACTGGTCAGATTTTATGATTCTGGAGCCCATTCTCCCGTAAACTTTTTGCCACTTTATTATATTTCCTACTCCTGTCTCTTCGGCTGCCTGGTGAAAAATTCAAAACGCTGGTCACTTTCTGAGAAAAGCAATATAACTCCTATTTGTTTTAACCCCTACCCTCAGCTCAGGAGCTTTCCTTCATTACTGAAACGCTCATTAATGTGTTTTCCTGAATAAACCAGCTGTCTTTGTTCTTCTTCCTACCCTGAGTACAGGAATGGTTGCAGTTATTTAAATAACAACTTTTGCTTTCTTTCATAAAATACTTTTTTCCAAATATGAATGTTGTGGCTATTAATGAATTCCTGAAAAGGTGAAAAAGGAAGGATTATAAGAAATGCTGCCAACTATTTATGACTGACTTTGCCTTTAAACATTGTTATTCTTAGCATTTTCTTTTGAAGTAACAATCTAATAAGTTTCATGATATAATAATGTGACTCTTTTGTTTCAATAAATCAAATCAAGTTTATAGGCCCTATGTACACCAAAAAGAAAAAATAATGGAAATGGGGGTATATTGCAGTATTGCTCAACTAATAGAAAAAAGTAGAATAATTTTCAGCATTAAGCCTATGGGCTTTTTAAGATTGATATGGAATTTAAGGGCATACCATAAATATGCTGAAGTCAAAGATAAAGTCTGGTTAGCTGACTACTTAAAGAAAGTAAAGTAGCATAGCTACTTAAAGGGCTGAGGAAATGGTTTCAATTTCTAATCTGTTTTTAAAAAACATGGTCCTAACAACATAATCAAGTAATAATTAGAGTTACAAGTTTTCAAATAAAATCATATTAAAGAATTCACTCATCTTACATAGGTAAGTTTGACTTTTTCCTCTCATACCAAACAGACAGGGAAAACTAGAAAAATGTGTTTTGAGACTTCTTTCTTTTCTTCCTTGATCCTACTGATAGAAAAGAAGACTAAAGATTGTATGAAACTGATAAAAGTTCTAAGCAAGAACAAAACAAGGTATCTTAAAATAGTTTTTTGTCTATAATCCCCCTGCATGCACAGTGAAAAACATTGCAAGTTCATTTTCAAATGTCACCACAGAGGAAGTGGTTGATATCTGTAGGCATAGAAAATACTTTTTTATCAAAAAAAAATATGATATCATCACTGCTACTAAAGAAAAGCAAAGGGAATATGTGAAAAACAACATAGCAACTCCACTCACAAATCAGAAGTTGGAAACAAGTTAACAGAAAGATAACTAATGAGAATTCCTTGCCAAATTTATAACTGCTCCATCCACCTCTGTCAACATCAATATGCTGTTGGGTCCCCGCCCCCCCTTAATTGAACCTCGTCCAACACACCTTCCAGAAGCTGCAAGTTACAGGGAAATTGGACAGAGTTGTAAAATCTTGCAGTTAGTTGTAACAATTCCTTTCCTTTTTTCTTGTTTGTAGAATTATACCCCATCTGCTCAACCAGTGAATCTTTGAGAAACCACCACTTGTATAAAACAACAAAGACAACAATGTCTAATTTTCAGTCTTGGTTATTACCACTCACTTCTCACCTGTTTCTGAATCCCTAAGGGGGAAGAAAAACCTCTAAGTTATAATTCAATTCTCACAACATTATTTTTGTTTTAATTATGTGCTACTCCACACGTAAATTTTGTGCTGTTATTCATGTTCACATCATGGTCATACACTACTATCTTCTCTTGTGCAATTTTAAACATTTTAAAGCTTACGTTAGTGTCTGTATACACATGATAGTGTTCATAGTTAAATCTAGAGGTGGATTTGTGAAAAAGAAAGTGTCACATATCATCAAAACATATACCTGGAAGATGAAAGGACTATTTCTCATTTCAGATTAAAAGCAGAATTTGACTCTAAGTCTCTCCATGTTGCCCATTTGCCAAGATGCTTCAAGGCAAAATTGTATGATAGGTAGAAAGCTATTCGCTTTGCAAAAATCTAAATGAGAATTTGAATATGACACCAAATTTTTCTTAAGTGAGCTGTTAAATGCAGGACATTCAATAAAGCAAGGCAAATAATCTCCTTTTGGTTGTAAAATATCCTTTCTGTCCTTTGAATCTTATTTTAAGGAAGTACAATAATTGCCAAATCCATGAAGAGGTTCATTGCACAGTTTCAGTTAATCATGGAGCTAAATACAGCTCTTCAAGTATGTTCTTTATCCTCAGCATGAAGTCACTGTCCCTGAAAATATTTCAGAAAATGAACATAATTGAAATGGGAAAAATCACTTTTAGGCACTGAAGGTTGTAACTAAAAAAAATAACTCAAATAATGCCACCCTTTTGAAATACACAAATACTTACAAAAACTGCCTGTGCTTGATAAGGTGAAAACACACTGATGTTAGCAATAGGATGTCTTATTCGATGCCTACTCTACTTTCTAAATTTTTTTTCTTATCATTTAATTGACTATTTGGAGCAATGAAGCCTAGAATAAAAAAGTTTTTTTCTCTCTTCTTAAGGTTCTGTGTTTAATATTATCATCCAAACTTATCTGATATCCCTTGGAACCCAAATTTAGCATAATTTATAATGAAGTGAAACTATTTGGGAGACCATTTCTGGTACATTTTTCAAAAAATGTTTATTGAGACACTACAGTGTTCCCTCGCCACTTCGCGCTTCATGTTGTGCGGCTTCAGTGCTTCGCGGGTTTCCCCAAAATATTCATCAAAAAATAAAAATGAAAAAAAC
>PVKE010048929.1:0-11424 GCA_004027555.1 Craseonycteris thonglongyai | reverse complement strand
AAAAAAAAAATAAAAAAAAAAAAAAAAAAGAAAAGAAAAAGTGATCTAATAGCATTAACCATTCATATGTTAAGAAACTAAATTACTAATGAGATCTACCTGCAGCAGCAGTCTCTGTGCTAAGCTCTGGGGAGCACATGCTTGGTATCCTCTACTCTCGGTCCAGCTGTATAAATGCCACATGAGTAATATAGTACGCAGACAGTACAAAGGGGAACAATCAAAGAAGTGAAATCTGACCGGAAGCCTCAGGGCACAGGCTTTCCTCTGATGAGTAGGAGTTGGCTAGACAGATAAACAGGAAAAGCACTGTGTCAGGAAAAAGCAAAGGCCCACTCACGGAACACAGTGCACTGGGGTAACTGCTTGTACCGGTAATTCAGTTCAAAGGCGACATAAGGAATGAGGAGACCTGGATCTACAGCCTGAGAACTCTGTAGGCCAGTACAAGAAACATGTCCTCCTCTTGAAAGCTTTAGGCTGGGCCTGGAGACGAATGTGACATGATTACATTTAAAATCTAGATAGATTCTTTGGTTACCACAGTGAAAGAAAGACTGAGATTGTTCATGGACTACAATGGAGGCACAGAACTGTTCCTACCCAGAGTTACTTTCACTGAAGATAGAGAACACAGACCTGCTTTAAAGACTATGTGAGGAGTAATATCAACAAAGTTGGTAAACAAAGTGAATGTGGAAAATTAGGAGATGATGCTTTTGGATTAAAGCCTGTTTCCTATTAATAGTTTAGGGATATTGTGAGGCCATGAAGATAAAGCTGAAATTCTGTGCAAGGAGTAGCTTTGTAAAGTGTAAAGTGTGGGTTACTTTTTGGACATACTGAGTTTGAGCTCCCTGTGGTCTGTTTAAATAGACAATTGGAACCTCATACACCTGCAGTTCAAGAGCAAGGTTTATGTTGGATGTAGTTGGATTTAGTTGTCATCAGCATCAAGTGTAGTCACATCCAAAGTCAATGCAAGTGTCCAGGGAGAGGTGAGAGCGAGAAGAGGGTGCTGAGGGAAACTCAGGACTCTCCATGTATTTGGGATATAAAGAGACAGATTATTGGGCACCATAACAAGAAGAAATAGAGGGGTGAGAGAGAGAAACACTAATCAACATATTTTCAAATATGAAAATAAACAAAACTTTAGAAAAGATGGAACACTTGTCAGGAGTCAGGCTGAGAATGGGATAAGTGAGGCAACAAAGTTCTAATATTTTATTAGAGCCATGTAGCGCTAGTTGACTTTTTAAACTATGTGCATGTATTATTCTTGAGAGAATAAAAATAGTTAACACAAAGGATTAAACAGAATAATAGGATGAGTAGGTGTACCGTTTCTCAGGGCTGACGATTTTGACAGGTTCCCACGTATGGGTGCGCATAAAGCAGGTACCAGTACAGTGAACCTATTGTTGGAATGGATCCAAGACCCAGCTGTCCTCTAGGCAGATTATTTAAAGAACAAAGACATATTCACGCTTCCATAATTACGTTTAATAATGCATATTGTTTTTAGTAGGAAATGAGGTCCCTCAATGACTTGAACTTTTCTAAGGTATTTGAAATATTCATCTGAACACACACATACACACACACACATCTAATTCTATGGCTTATATTTGCTTGGCCTTTCCATTCCTTATGACACTGCACATGTAAACTAAAAAGTATTTAAAAGACAATGTTATATATACTGTTAGTTAGTATATCTCTGAACTGTACCATTATTCATCTGTTTGATTTCATCAGTTTATAATTCGTGAGCAGATCTTTTCTCCTTTATTTGGTATAATCATGTTGACCCAGCATGCATACACATACTAATAGGCATATACAAGGGCTGTCTAGAAAAAATCCAGCCATTGTCAATGTAATGAGAAGAGTTCCATGACTGGATACTTTCCAGGCAGCACTCATATACATAGTGAGGGTCCCATTAAATCAGCTTAGTTACTATCACTTCTTTAAAATAACAAAAACACCTTTTTAAAAGACTAAAGCAACTCACAGGAATATGTGGATAAGAACACAGTAAGGTGATCATATTTAAAGCCAGTTGGGCATGAACATGGCCAGGGGTTGGGGCCAGAGAAGTGTTCACACGTGTAGGTTACAACAGCGTAGGTTACAACAGTGGAGCTCACACTTCCCTCCAGGGCACAGGGAGTCTGGAGGTTGAAGGGCTTTCCTTATCTAAGGAGTCCATGGCCAAGCATTGAACATCATTTCAGAATCGATACAAAAGCTTCACTTACAAAAGTCAAATAATTATTTGATCTTTTTGGCTATCACCAAGGAATGCATCTTTCACTTACTTGCTACTATTAAATCCCAAGGTGATAGATACATCACGGTTGCCCACTTGTCAAAGTGCAGCTATAAGTTTAAATAGCTTAACTAATTAAAAAATGCACTAAGAATTTTGGGACATGCTTCCTATCAATATCCATTTTTATTTACCCTTATTTTTTATGACTTTCATTACTTTTGTCCAGGATCACGTTCCTTTTGCCTGAGGAATACACTTTAACATTTGCTTTAAGAGGACTTGTTGGTCTAAACTTCCTCAGTGTTTGTCATGAAATATACTGGTATTTAGCTTTTATTTTTACAATAATACTTCTTTTTTGATATAAAATCCTAGAGTAACAGTTAATTTTTAAACACTTAGAAGGTATTAATATATTTTTTGTTTCTATTATGTTTGTTGAGTCTACTCAGTTTATCACGGCTTTCAAAATATTATGTCTGTTATCTGCCCTTTTGAGTACTAATCGTATTTTCACTTTGTTTTCACTTTTCAGCAATTTCACTGTCATTTTTCTATAGTGTAATGTTCTTTATGTTAAAGCTGATTTGGTTAATAGTAATTTTTAACCCTGTGTCTTGATATTGTATATTGTATTGCTTCATGGTGCCCTGGATTTTTTATTGGAGGTTATCAGAAACTAAAATCTAGGACTAGGTATGCTTATTGATTCTGATGAATTCCACTGAGCTTTTAATTTATTTTTATTTTCTGGTTTTGAACTTATTCCTTATTTTTCAACTGTTTTGCCCATATTTAAAAGTTTTTATTTTTTTCAATCTCCTGTCAAATTTATATTTTATTTCTGTGAACAGAGCAAATACATTTACAGTCTCTGTCTGATAAATTTAAACATTTAGAATCCCCTGGTGATGTTTCCTTAGATATTATTTCTTCTTTTGGTGGACCATGCAGTCTTGCTTTTCATTAGATAATCTTCATTGTCAGGGAGACTGCATTTAAAAAATTATGCAAACAATTCAATACCTAGGACTATGATGCTTTCTCCCTCCAGAAACCAGTAAAAGTTTGTATATGGCGGATCGCTAGGAACTAATGTAGCAACTCCTGACTAGATCAACTCAAAACCCCAGATTTGAGACCTAGCCAAAGGAGATGAATGCGATTTTAGGCATCAAAACTTTCTCCGCTCCCACTATTCTACACTAGATATCTGGTTTTCAAAACAACTTGTAAGGTATTAAAATTATCAAAATAAATTACACATTGCCAAGAGATAGAAACAGGTGCAGATAGGACCCAGATGTGAGAAGAAGTAGACCAAGATTTTAAAATAATCACAATTGCAACGATAAAGCTACTCAGAAGAAATTTCATAACAGTGTTTCCAAAGAACTCATGAAAATATCCCTGACTGACATAATGTAAACATTGTAATTTTCAAGACCTAGGAGCACTGATGTGAGACCACGAACGACCGCATACCCACTGCACGAGCTTTTCTTCTCTCCCCTCCTAACCTGCTCCAGCACTGGGCCTGCCTTTTTGTGGCCTACATATATAGTAGGTTTGAATATTTTATCCACTTTACTAAAAATGTTTTTTTTTAAACTGTCAAGTAAAAAAATTATTTACATCGCTGGACCCAAATCAAAAAAACAAAGCAATTGGGGAAGCCGGGATGGCTCAGTGGGTTAAGCGCTCACCTTGCAGCACCGAGGACCGGGGATCGAATCCCGACCCCGGCCAGTGCGGACCCATATGCTGAACTGGGAGCTCCCCCAGTTCAGTTCTCTCTCTGTCTCTGTATCTCTCTCTCTCTCTCTCTGTGTCAAAATAAATAAATAAATAAAAATATATTTAAAAAAAAAGCAAAACAAAATGAAGACTTTAGATAATACATAGTTGATACTGTAGATTTAAATGTCAATACAAATATTGAAATTTTGTTTTATTCCATGAGCATATATGTAAATGCAATCTATGCATCTTTAAAATACTTACACATATAAAAACATTAAAGCCATAAATTTGTATTTACATATCATAATGTAATATAATTTATTATAGTTCTATTACATTACTATAACATAATTCATAAGTATATGAATTTATGTATAATCTCAGAAGTAGCCTGTAACATTTAGAAATTATAATAGTGGCATCTGGTATTCTGTGATCCTCATCAAGTATTCCCATGACTGAGTCTTACTTCCTTTCTGGGAGTTAATTTAGAGGGGAAATATCCAGACTCTCAAACTAATGCAAACATTCCTATGAAGTGTATGGGAATTCAAGGCAGTTTTACTGCTGAAAAACGACAGAGAAATGTCCCATCAAAGCCCCAAGTGAAAAAGAATGTCAACAGCAATTAAGCTGAAGCTGGGTTACAGGCCCCTCTGCTCTCACTTTGATCTGTGCAGCAGTATTTAATCAAAGGGGGTTGGGAAAGAACTATGAAGGAGATCATATTTCCCTTCACCTGGCCACTGAACGTTCAGCAACATGTAACAAGCCACAGCACCCCAAGATGTGACTACAGGTGAGACTTTAAAAGGGGGACCAGGGACATAGGATGCAGCAGTAACGTGAGAATCCCTGTCTCTCTCCTCTGAACTGTAGAATTTTGGTTAGCTCAGCTGAACACAGAGGACCCATCCTATTGTTAGAAGTGCAGCTGACAGTGGGAAATTGTAATGTATAGCTTTAAAGGTTAGTCCATGCCCCAAAAAGCCATATAAAGGTGGCATGGAGTCTGGCATTATTTATCATCTATGGACGCAGTCACTACATAATGTCACTGACTTCTGTGTCAGTGGTGAACTCTATGAAACCCTGTTCATCCACTTTATAAAACGCAGCCACCCTGAGATCGAGCAAAAAAAGATGAATCAAATTGATGTTTTCTCTTATAAATCATCCACTCTTCTAAAGAGCCTCTTTAGTAACTGAAGTGCTTAGAATTATCCAAGGATAGACTTCTATTTATATTAAAAAAAAAAAAAAATATATATATATATATATATATATATATACACACACACACACACACACATATATACACACACACAGATATAAGTATCTAAATGGATACCTTTAACATGAATGTTCACTATCATATATACTTATATTCTTTCAATTTTTTCAATATAGTGTTTTTAAATATGAACCAAAGTTCTGGTTGAGTAAGATACATCCAGTTAAGCATATTATTATTTTTTAGAACAAACAAAAAAATAAGCATGCACTAAGTGCCCAGCCCTTTGCAATGTGCTTTGGAAGCAGAAAACAAACAAACAAACAAAAAAAACAACGAGACAACTTTATAGATTTTGCAATTTAGGGGGAACGATAATCAATGTCTGGACATTGCTGTGATACATCAGAACCTAAAACGTTTTGAAAATGCAATGATATAGAATTTGAAAGAGAGAAACTAACCAGGAGTGATGAGTAAGATGAAGAAGTGTTCGAGGAGGGGCGGACAGGAGAGCTGGGCCTGACGTTTGAGTCCAGGCTCCATAGCTACAGAAAACTGTGAAGGAGATTTTAGGCCAAGAGACAGAATTAGTGAGGACCTGCTCTGGGAGCCAGGAGACGTCAAGCAGTCTGATTTTGCTTGGTCACAGACTTCAACGCTTGGGGTGCAAGTAAGGTGTGGATCAGACGGGCCCCTACAGCAGACACCAGCATGCAACGCCAGACCCAACTCTCTTCCCGCTCTTCTGCCTCCAGCACAGAAGACGAAAAAACTACTAATTCCTTCTCATAGTCTCACTGCCAGTTATATTTCAGCATGAAACAGCTTTCCTAAGAAACCGTGCCAGGGTTGTCCTTTCTCTCTTCTTTATGCCTCCAAACTGCTTCTTTTTAAACAGGTGTTTCACAGTAAAATGTATAATACATGCAAATGAGCGGGTGCATTATCCAACACAAGCTAAACCCACATAACTACCAGCAGGTTTAAAAAATACCAAGGTATTTCATTTTTTTTTTTACATTGGTCTTTCTTCTCTTACACTATAAGTTTTTCCTCAAATATCCAGTGATGTTTCATGTTTAAGGGTACGTAATGCACTAGAGAAGTTTTATTATGGACACCAGCTTCAACTTTTAATTATTGGGCAGATGTCTAGGAAATTCATCAGTAGACCATAAATGTTCAATTATTTCTGGGTCTATTATCTTGGGCCATTCAGTTTCTCCTGAAACAGTCCTCTCATTTCCTATTGGAGCTGAAATGGCACCTTCTAGTCATGAGTAAAAAACCAAGAAAATGAGGAGATGTAAGCCACGACCTCATTTAGATGAGCTAATTCTGCCTCAGAACTACTTGTTATTAAGTATACCAATAGCACTAAAATCCAATTTCTTTATGCTCTGTTCATCAGTACTCTGTTATTTCTAGCTGAACATTCCTGCCTGATAGATCACACCCTGAATAAACTGAATAAATGAAATGAGTACATTCTGGAGAAATACTCTAAATGTTCCGAAACTATATTTTTACTGCAAATAAGTAACATCCCAATTATGGGAGGAGAAGAACTGCTAAAAGTCAACATTTTCTCATATTTTTCCAGAAGAAGGTAAGCTCAGGGAATAATTTCCAAATGTAATGGTGTCAGATGAGATGGCAGAATTGATAAACACAACAACAACAACAAAGTATACAGTTATAAAGATAACCACCTAAAACACAAGTCTACTAGAAAGTCAAACCATAATGACTGGTTCATCCTGAAGGGTATGTTGTAGCAAATGTTTAACCAGATAACCAGATGAGGTATTTATCAGAGTAGGCACAGTGCCTTGTGCATGATAAAGAGTAACAACCAGACACATCTAGTTCTCAAGTCCTTAACCTCAAGAGCAGGTTCCAAAGCTAGGTCAACAATAATTCATTCCTATTACATTAAGAAGCCAATAGCAGACCCAGATTAACTCTAAACAAAGATTCATTTACAAGGAGAAAAAAAATGAGACCAATTTAATACAAGAATATAAAATAATAAGTAAATAAATAAATAATAAATAAGGATAGGGGCTGATTATACAAAATAAAAATAAAGAGCTCATTTTGGAAGAAGAGTTGCCCCCAAACTACAAAGACAAATGTGATCAGTCCTTAGCACTGTCAAGAAATAATATGAGAACACAAATTTATTAAAATGAGGTTTCATGGGCAAGATGCTAAGACAACAGAAGAAAAAAAATTTTAATTTGTCAAAAAATAAATGGAGGAACAAAACAATACCTTTCGTAACCAAACACTAGAAACAGCAAGTAGTGAAATGGACAACATGCAAACCCAAACAAGTTACGTGCATAATAGGACTGAGAAAATCACAGTGAATGCAAATAAAAATGATAAAGAAATGAATTATTAGAAACAAATGGAAGACACTGAAGACATGTCATCGAGTAAAACATAAAGATTATTACGTCTCCGATGAAGAAACTAGAGGAAAAAAAAACAGGAAAAAAAATATATATAATAGAAAGAAAATATTTTCTTCAAGGAGAAAAGAGGAGAATCTATGGGTTGAAAGTATTCTAGAAAAATTAATAGAACATGATAAAGAAACACTTATTCAAATAACATTCCTGAAATTTAAGGAAAACTAAGTTTTCCGGTATTTTATTGGCACAACTATTTTCACTGCTAATACTGAACACACACACACATATATGTTCATGTATTATCTATGAAGAACACCACATTTACTGAACTCTTTGTTTCCATGTTCAAAGTTATAATGCAATGCTTAATGTGGTCTACAGGTACTTAAAAAAGCAAAAAAAAATTTACTTTTTGCATTTTTCTATGCCAAACACAAAACTGGATTTTTGACAATTACTATAAAAAATAAGTAACAAATATTAGTAAGTAAATACTTCTGTTTTAAAATAGAAAGACAGGAAGGGATATCATTTTGGTAGAAGTAAAGCAGCACCGGTAAGTACTCTGTTTGCATGTGGATGACATGTCATCCCTAATCCCTGCTATGCTGTTAGTTCCCATTACAATGGTGACAGTAACCAAGGCTGAAACTTTAGCAGCCAAGCATGGACTTCCTGAGCTCTCTGAACCCAGTCCCTGGAAGGCTTCACTACTTCTTTCTTGCTCACCATCACCGATGCAATTTCAGCACTATCCCAGACTGCACAACACGTAGGAGGAGAGAGGAGCCCTTCTGAGTGTCACCCTCCAGTTTTACAGAATGTATAAAATTAACACATCAAAGTGATCAGCCAGAGCCACTAGGGATAGGACAAGATGCACAGGTCACCTCAACAGCAGAACAACAATCTTTTGCTTCCTTTTCTTTCTTGAAAGCTAATGGTTGTGCCCAAACTAATGTTTATAAAGTGGCAATGGGAGATGAGGCCTTATTAGTTCAGGAATTTCCATCTTCTTGACCTTAGTGTGGCCTGTTTCGCCTTTATAAAAAATCTTTTGATTAAAAGTAATCTATCTCCTTTGTTTAAGCAACCTGGGACAGAAATGTTTATGCTTGCTCTGGGCAAATTTGAGCAAAAGAGGCAGGATGGGATCAGATCATGTGGAGGCCACGTTGAAGATTTGGGTCTGCATTCCAAGAGCAATTATTTAAAAATAGATAACTCAGATGACATGACAGAGAAGTTTTGGGCCAAATATGAGTCCTGGGAATTCACCCTACAGCAGCCAGTCTAGTATTAGAAATAGAGGCCCATGATTTTAAGTAATAACCTCCGTATTAGCCCTAAAGATATAAATCATTTTAACAACAACTAAGAATAAACAGCAACAGAATAACAAACAAACAGTTCTCTACTATACCAGTAATATCGTAATTCACTTGTAATGTTATTGTGAAGGAAGTTTTATAAATGTGAAGACTTAGTTCTGTCCTATATATATCCTTTCCACAAAGCCTAACTTACTGGTACAACCCAGTCAGAAATATCTCAAAAGGAAGAAGGCACAAAGGGGGCATGGATTATAAAAAACAAACATAACTCTAACTCAGAAATAACAGTCACTGTTTTATAGGAGTGTATAAAGCAGACTCTGCACACTTTTTAAAGCTTTTGATACACATGGCTAATTTAGAAAGACTGAACTACTTTGCTCTTCTTTAGAGATATTGAGAATGCTCCTCTCTGATTCCAACACTGCATATAATCACTAATATTAATCCTGGCAAAATGGGTTGGGAAAAATCGCTCCTTCATAAATGTGCATTTTTTGAATGCTAATTAAACTGAATATTTTTTCCAAAAAAAACCCTAGCAAGTTTTAATTCTCTATAAACACAGAACTAAATCTGACCATCTTTAAAAAGTATGTGTATAATATAGAATATAGATTTGAAAGTTCAGGAATGAAACATCAGGGGATTAAAAAGAGCAACCTGGACTGAAGAAAATATCACAAAACAGGCTATCGAAAATCTGGAAAGATAATTGGAAGAGGAAGTGTAAGGGTTCAACATCTTTTATCCTTCATATAAGAAATAAAAATATATTACTTCAGATATGAAGCTAATAACTTAATAAATATGGATCAATTTCTTTATTATAAAATGAAGGCTAAAACAAATGAGAAAAGCACATTCCAAGTAGGGACTTATCCTTCAGCCTGGGGCCTAATAAATTATAAGGGGTTTCATGGAGCTCAGACCAGCCACAAAGATCCTGTAGCTTTCACATAATTTAAGTTGTGATGGTATGCTGTGGAGATTTTGAGATTTCTTTACTTCACATGTTACTAATAGAGCTTTGTTAAAAGAATAAGTAATTCACATTTTGATGAGAAATATTAAAAGTTTATCCCAAAAGAACACCATAGATCCTGACTGTATGACTATATGATATGATTATACAATATAGGTTTGTACAGATATAAAGATGCTTATAAAACATTCTTTAATAAAATGTAGTTTGTGAGTTACCTCTGAGTGTCAGTTTTTCTGCCCTTTTAAAAAATATTGTTTCTAGCATTTTGTGATTAATTATGTAAGAACTTTGTGCATTAAAAAAGAATCCCACTAGTAGAAAAATAAAATAAAAAGTGTTTTAAAAACTGTTTTAAATGGAACCTATCTTAAGTAACAGTGTTAATATAGTTATAATATTGCCAGGCTATTGTGAAAAATAAAAATTTTTATTAGAGGAATGCATGGTATATATCACAGGATAGAGCAAAACAGCTTCTCCTACTTTGGCATGCATCAGAATTCCATGGAGAGCTTCTTAAAAGACAGATTACTACACACCCTACATGCAGCATTTCTGATCCTGTAGGTACTCGGAGGAGCCCAATAATTGCATTTCAACTATTTTTCAGGTGATTTCTTATGCTACTTGTCCAGGGACACACTTTGAAGAGCAATACATTAAATGGTCAAAAGAATAAACGTCTAGATAAGGATTTTGTTTGGATCCACAGTTTTAAAAAATCAGCAGACTTCATCATTCTCTTGGCCAAACAAGTATTTGATAAAATTAAATCATGTTTCTCTCTGCCTCTTTCTTTTCTTGTATACTTGTGTTGTCGGTCCGTAAAGAATCAAAACTAGGTAAGTTAGTTTCAATTAAATAACTCTACTCTTATAATTGCATATCATATATAAACACATTCATAAAGTTAGGTATTAGGACACGCACACACATATATACACACACATTTCCTTCCTGTCCATGAAAAGTTACATTTTCAGAGGTAAGGCATTTACTTTATAATTTTAAATAACTGGTTGTCTTTTTTCTCTATCCTTTTGACTTAATATTTTTCTCAAGGCATTTAACATCTTTGGCCTTGTTCATAATCAGTGCACGAGAATCCTACAGACCAACTTTGAACTTCACATCCTCTTATAAAATGGAAGAGCATCATTCTCACAATAGTCGCCAGAGAAAAAAAATAAGCAGACCTTTACTTTCTTTTTTTTTGTTTGTTTTTTTTTGTTTTTTTTTTAATTTATTGTTAAATTTGATGAGGTTACATTGGTTGGTAACAATTAGACAGTTTACAGATGTACAAGTCCACCTCACATCATTCATGCATCGTATTATGTGCCCATCACTCAGTATCAGTTCCCCTTCCATCACCTTATATCTAGTGCCCACTCCCACCTCCCCCCACAACTGTCCCC
>PVKE010048928.1:0-11425 GCA_004027555.1 Craseonycteris thonglongyai | reverse complement strand
CAACCAACTGGGAAAAAATATTTGCAAACAATGCCTCTGATAAGGGGCTAATATCAAAAATATACAAAGAATTTGTACAACTCAACAAGAAAAAAACAAGCAATCCAATTAAAAAATGGCCAGATGACCTTAACAGACACTTCTCTCATGAAGACATACATATGGCCAATAGATATATGAAAAAATGCTCCACTTCACTAGCAATTAGGGAGATGCAAATAAAAACCACAATGAGATACCATCTTACATCTTACATGTTAGAATGGCTATAATCAATAAGACAAGAGATAACAAGTGATAGAGAGGCTGTGGACAAAAAGTTTTTTTGAATGGATGAATGAAAGCTGATACCTATAGGAGCCATGTGGAGGTAGGAGGTAGGAGCTAAGGCCCTAAAAGTGGGACAGAACTTTCTGCATTTAAAGAGCTGAAATGATAAATTGGTGGAGGCCAGCGTGTGTTGGGCCTTGTATTAATAAGTCCTGTCCTGGCAAGGAGTTTGGATTTTGTTTGAATTTTAGTGAAAAGGTTTAAGTCTGGAGTTTTAATGTAATCTGGTATATTTTCCAAGAGTTCTTTGGCAGCACTGTGAAGAGTAGACTAGAGGAAGGAGATGGGTTAGAAGCCTGGCATAGTAGATGAGAACATTGCTTGGATTGGGTTGGTGAAAATGGAAATGGAGAAAGGTGGAATAGATGTAGGGTTTATTTTGGAGGTGGGGCTAACATGCTGATGTGAGGAATGAAGGAGAGATGAGTCAAGGATGATGTCCAGATTTCTTGTTTGTGCAACTGGGTAGAAGGTGTTATTTGCTAAAATAAGAAATTAAAATGAAGAACAAGTTTGGAGGAGACACTGGGGTCACATTTAAGATACTGATAAGAATTTCACATGGAAATATAAAGTAGAGAGTTGGCTTCCAAATCAGGAATTTAGAGGCTAGATTGGGATAGACATTTGGGACATTGTCAACACATTTATGGTATTTAAATCCATGACAATGAGAACTGTTAGTAAGAGAGAGTGTGTGACAAGGAATCAGAAAAAAAGCTCAGGACTTGAACTTGGGGAATTTCCAACATTTAGATGTCAAGTTGAAGAGTGGCATCTGAAAAGGTTTAGTCACACCAAGAACCACTGGAATGTGTGGTGTCTTAGTAATCAAGGATGCATGGGCAGTCTGGAAGGGTAAGGACATGACTTCTAACGCATACTGCCTTTTCAGAAACACAGTACATGCAAAATGAGAACAACCTTTAGAAGACAGATGAATGTGCTTGAGGTGTTTTAAAAAGGAAGGATACTAACATGCCTAACAGAAATAAATGATGCCTAGCTAATTACACTAGCCTAGAAGTATAATTATTGTTTATTTTTATATTATTGGACATTTTTATTTTTGATAAAGTTGGGAAGTAAAATTTTTTGAAGTGTAACTTGAAGCTGGAAGTTGATCTTTTTGTTGTGGGGCAGATGGACAGGGCAGGAGTAATGGTGTTAGTGCCACCTAATGGCAAAAATATGTATTGCAACTCTATTTATTTATATGTGGCAGTGAATGAAGTAATTGATTAAGAAAAAAACATTTCTGGGGCAATTTTAGGCATAGATTAGCAGACTTACTGTAGTTACAAGGTCTTCTTTAGCACTGGCCTTCTTGGCCTACACTTCTATTACATTACCCCTGTGGACACTGAGCAGATTGTGTAATGTATGGTCCCTTTTTGGTCTTTCAAATTTTGGCTCAAATATTTCCCTTTCAAAGAGTCCTTTCCTACCACCTTACTCACAGTTCTCCCTACACTCCTTACAGTTACTCTTTTTTTTTTTTAATATTTATTTTAGTGTCTGAGCGATGGTGAAAGAGAGAGAGAGAGAGAGACAGAAACAGAGACAAGTGGGGAGGTCCCAGAGCAGTCTCCATTTTGACGTAGTTTCATTCCACACAGGTTGATGTGGGGCCACATGGGGCAGAGCCAAAGACCCTTTGCCACCATCCTGGTGGTTACTAACTGTGTGTCACAGTTCAACATGTGGGTTTGCACGATTCGATCCCTGGACCTTGATGTTGAAAGGCAAGCCTCAACCTGTTGAACTATCCCAGCAACCCCTCCTTAGAGCTACTCTTTGTCACATTAACCTGTTTTATTTTCTTCATAGCCTTTAGAGTGATTTAAAATTGCCTTATTTGCTTCCTTGCTTGTTTCCTTACTATGTAGATGTCAGCTCCAGGAAAGCAGGCAACTTGTCTGCCTTATTCACTCATGTAGTTTTCATGTTGAGGTAAAATTGGTTTTGTGAATATTTAGGGAATGTTGAGTTTATGCAGTGTGAAGTAGAGGTCTACTCTGAATACAGAATTACACTGCATTTAATTACTGAAACATGGTTTGCTACATGAATACAATGTGAAATGTGTCCCCATCCCACCCATGTGGTAAAGTGTCTGGGGAAAAAGATACATGGCTTAGGGTGTTGAATTGTGTATTAATTAGTTACCTTCAGTGACATGGAAAAAAACATTTTAAGGTACTATACCTGGTCTTGAAGAAATAAGTTTTTGGAGACATTTAGAATTATATTTCTGTGTGTATATGAATTTGTAGATATTTCTAGTATCATGTTTAATTATTTCCTCAATTTATTAAGAAGAACAAAAGCAGTATTTCTAGGAGGACTATAGAGAGTCAAATAATAGTAAATGTGTTTAGTTGAGATATGGGCGGGCTTGTGTTGTTTTTCAGGGAACAATATGGTTCTTTTAGCCTGGAAACTCAGGGTGAAGAGAGTACATTTCCATTATGTGGCCCAGTTCAAGAGTGTAACTTCCCTAGTTTTGAGATAATTATCTAGTCAGCAGAATTCTTCTGTGCATGAAGGCTGAGAATTAATCAGTTCATGTTTTTATTCAGTAGTTTTTTTTGTTGTTGTTGTTATTGTTTTTTAACCCTGTGGTTTTGACAAGGTGGCTGTGGGAAGAGAAGTTTGCAGAACAAAAATGGAGGTCACAGCTTCATTACGGAAGGTTACTGGGTCATCGGATTGTGTGGCAACACTGAACAGTGAAGAATTTGTTTTGGTTCCTCAGCATGCAGATAATACTTCTGCAAAAGATGAAGGAAAACCTGAACTGAAGGTATTTTTTTCTTTTCTACAAATGGTACTATTTTAAATGATTGGTTTTGAATTAGGTGAAAGACCATGTGTAAGATCCAAAGGTTTTTCTCAAACATTGACTTTGAGAATAGAATCAGTGTTTGATTTATCTAGAGGCTCATTATTAGGTTTGTATATTTTTGAAGTTTTTTGCTTCTGTTATTTACCTTTTAATTTGTAATTTAGAGAGAAGGAATAGGAGGGGGGAAAAGGGGAAAGATAGTTGGAAATTAGACTTAATGGTTAAATCTTACACAAATTTTATTTATTTGGATATGTTTGTCTCTGGTAGGTTAATTATATAAATAGTTAGGTTTTACTTTCACTTCAGAGACCTTTCTTTATGGTTTTATATTTTAAATCAGCTGGTATGTGATTTAACAATTGAATTTGTGTAAATATTTTCTAAGTGTATGTCTTATATTTTTAGCAGTTTTTATTTGGATATTATGGTTCTTTATCTTTTTATTTTTATGTTGCCTTTACTAACTCAAGAAAAAGAATCAAAAAAGCCCAGGTATACATGTATAAGAATTGCATATCCACCCTCTAGAAACAGAAATAGAGAAATTTGTCAAAAGTGTTATATATTTTTTATGATTTTTATTTACTATCAACTATGGCATCAAAGGTATGTAAATCATATCATTTAATACCCATTTTACATTATGCTAAGGACATGTCATTTTATAATCTTGTTAAAATAATTTATGATTTTATTTAAATTTATTTTAATATAAATATGTTTAATTTAGACATTATTTACTTAGGCTTTGCATCTCACCTGATTTTAAGAAAAAGGTAAATTTCCTTAAATATAAGGAAATTAGCAAGAAAAATTTGTAAAGAAATCAGAAAAAAGAAACAAACACTGGTTGTTTATTTTCATAGACACTGTTTAAACTTATCCATGTTTTTGTCTTTAAAACACATACATTTTTTAAGATGACCTGATTTTGGAATGTATTCCTAAAAAATAAAGGAAATGAAAACAAGTAAAGGAAATCTCTGTAAATAAGAGCTTAGATCAAATGTATTTGGAAACTGCCTGACTTGATTTCTGAGGAGTCCTTTTATGAAACTAATAATCCTCTAATTTAGCTGGATTTAGAATTCAGAATTTTATGTATCTAGTGAAATTAGGCACAACTGTATAAATTCTTGGTCTTCAGTAATTATATTTAAATTTAATTTTATTGGTTTACTCTCTCCTAGAAATAAAATATTTTATTAAGCTTTAGAACCACAGTATGATTAAAACAGAAGTGTCTTGTTCTGTCTATAGATAGTTTCTAATGGTGATGAACAATTGGAAAAAGCCATGGAAGAGATTTTGAGAGATTCTGAGAAAGGGCAAAGCAGTCTTCTTGTTGATCATCAGAGTTCCAGTCAGATCTCAGACCATTCATTTGGAGACGTTTCAACCAGCCAAACAAATAAGCCACCTCTTCAGTTAATTTTGGATCCATCGAATACAGGTACTATAATTGAATTCTTAGAAATCTTAAGAGGAATGGGATACAATGATAATAAAAAATTTAAGATGAAAATTAGGAAGTCCGGTTAGCTTTGTTTTTTAGATCAGGGTCACCAACTTTTCAGTTCTGGTGAGTTCTCACTGTGGTTCTTATGTTTCTGTTTGTCTTTCTACCTGTGAAAGGTATATCAATGCTCTTTGAATACAGGGACTATGTCTGGGTCTTTATTTTATTCACAGTAGCTGGTACATAGTAGGCCCTCAATAAATAATTATTGAACAAATTAATAACTTTTGGGTATCAGAGATTAGTGTAATATACACAGTCTTTCATATGATGTACATTTTTTACTAGGTTTTACTATAGTTACTTCAAATTGTAATGTATGAAAGTTCTAAGCAAAATACTGTTATCAACTTTATCAGTGTATTAAATAACAAAGCCATCCATGAATGAGTAGAATGTGTAGTAGGAATACCAGCTGATAAATCAAAATGGTTTTTGATGCAAGAAAAGCCAAACCAAACCAAATCCAACTCCTGCTTTAGCTGGTTTAAACACTAGAGGTGTGTTTTGATCTGGTAGTATTTCTTTGTAAAGTATTCAGCTTTGATCTTTCCCTTGTCACCTTTCTCCTTAATGGATTCCTTTATGGTCAAAAGGTAGTTAGTTGGTAGCAGAAATCTAAAAGAAGGTCGGATGATTTGTTCATGCCTGGTAGCAGAGAGAAAGAAAGCCTGTGTTTTTTTTTAGCAATTGATCATAAGTTGTCAGTTTTAATCTTATTGGGCCAACTGAATGATTCTCTAGTGATTAGATAGTAAATTATTCTGGCAGAGGAGATGAAATTATCCTGATTGGCTAGGGAAGTCATAGTCTGTTTCTGAATGGTGATGTAGGGTGAGTATAGATATAGGCCAAAATGCTACACAGTGGGGCCACGATGGCCCTAGCTTACAGTATCATAAAATTTGTTTCTAGTGAAATATTTAAATGTGGAAAATCTATAAGAAGAAAATACAGGAGAATATTTCTGTGGTTGTTGGTTGTCAGGATAGGAAAACCCAAATCATAAAAGAAAAAGATACTTATATTTTAATACATAAAATCTTAAATCTGGGAAAGCCGGGATGGCTCAGCCGGTTAAGCGCTCGCTTTGAAGCCCCAAGGACCGAGGATCGAATCCCGGCTCCAGCCCAGGTGGACCCACATGCTGAACTGGGGTGTGCTTCCCGAATGCAGTGAGGCCCCCAATTCAGTTCAATAAATAAATAAATAAAACTTTAAATCTTCTGAATGAGAAAGGTACCTTAATAAGTATGGTTAAATCACAGGCTAAGAGAAGATATTTGCATTGTGTTGGGAATCTCCAAGAGTACCCCCTGGCTTGGTGATTCACTATAAAGACTCATAGGTCTCAGAGTACAATCGTTTGGCTAAATTTAAGTTCAACGGGACTTAAGTTATACAGGCATATGTTTCTTAAATTAAAAGTACAAGTTTGGAAATAAACCTTACAAAGTGTTAATTTTTATTAGTTCTTGATTTAAGGAACATGATTGATTATCTTATTCATTGTGCTTTGCTTTATCTTTTGAATTTCTTAAATTCCCACCCCTCTCAAAAAACCCAAAACATACTGATATCAACATTCATATAATTATTTTTGGCTAATATATTAATTGAAAGGAAGAAATACCTTTTCTGTGTAGCTCTGATTGGTTGTTGGCATCAACTGTCCTTTGTAATGGCTCAGATATTATGATTCTTACTCATGAGAATATTTGATAGGGACCATGTACTGTGTACCTTTTTGTGTTTTCAACACCCATTATACTAAATACATTTTTAAAAACATCTTTCACTGAAGATCTCAGTGGATTAGAAGTACCCTTGCTTTACAAGTAAGTTTTTAATATTCTTTTCCAGTTATATGTATCTATTTTCAATAAAAAGACATGCAGTGCAATAGTCTGAATATTTGTGTTCTCCCCTAATTTATGTGTTGAAATCCTAATACCCAAGGTGATGGTATTTGGGAGGTGATTTGGTCAGGAGGGCAAAGTTCTCTTGATTGAAATTAGTGCCCTTGTGAAAGAGACACCAGAGAGCTAGCTTGTCCCTTCCACCATGTGAAGGCACAGTGAAAAGATGCCATCTAGAAAGCTGGCTCTCACCAGACACTGAATGTGCCCACACCTTTATCTTGGATTTCCTAGCATCCAGAACTGTGAGAAATAAATGTCGGTTGTTTATATGCCACCCAGTCTGTGGTATTTTGTTACAGCAGATTGAATGGGCTAAGACATGACATTTTAGCTGCTTTGTATAACTGCATGAACAGTTTTTGCTAGCAAAATTGTGGGTGGTTTAAAATGGTACATGACTTCAATGGCAAGCGACTTGAGATTTAAGTGGTCTAAAGTGAGCATTAAAGGCATGTTGTTTGCCAGTTATAAAACTAGATAGACGAGAACTTTTGTTTTATTTGTCATTTGGTGATCTTATATCCTCTCTACTTGAATTCAACTCTAACAGACGTGTTTGCTAGTTTACTGCAATGTACTAAAATACCATTTGGATACATAGGTGAACCGTTTGTCTCATGCTGTTACTCTTTGCAACTTTCTGCTGAGGAAGGAATGTTGGAGTTAAAGAAGTATGACTTAAATAGGACTGAATTTATATTTAGGTGGAAATTAATTCCTTAAATTAGTGTGTGATTTTACCAGATCTAAGCGTTGCTAAAAATATATTGCTGTTTGTCTGCTTAAGTCGTGATCTCCATTAGTCACAATTGGATAGTTGCCAATGTGTTTCTTCTACATGAAAGCTGCAGTTATGATACATTTAGTTGTCTATGGGATAGGGTGCCCAGAATGATGTGTGTTTGTCATAATAAAATGCTAAAAGGACTGCTAGCCCTAAACATTTTTCATTTATTTAGTGATTCATTCATTTGATATATTATGAGTTTCTAGTCTTTCAGACACTCTTCATAAGAGCTGGGAATAAAATGATAACACGATTTCTTTCCTTGAAGAGCGAAAACTCTCTATAATTGAGAATAGCTTAAGAACTACAATTGCTTTTAATTCATCCTATTTGAAAACTTTCATAGTAGTTAAGACATGATATCTGGAGTTCAGGCCTGAGTTTGAACCCAAGCTCTGTCTGTGGCTATATGATCTTAGGCAAGTTATTTAACGTATCTAACTCTGTTTCCTTATCTGTAAAATAGAGTTAAAATAGAATATGCCTCAGGGATGTTAGAAGATTAAAGGACAACATCCATATAAAATATTGTGTAAAATGCCTGGCACAAAGTAATTACTAAATAAAATGTTTGTCATCATCATCATCATCATCATTAGTATTGGAAATATTAAATAAAGCACATAAAATCTTTGGCCCAAGCTCTATAATTATAACACATCTGCTAAAAATGGATATGGTGACGGTTATAGGCCTTTCATCTCCATTGAAGCACCCAAGTAGAATCCCTGGATTTCTATGGGTCAATGTCCTTTGAAAAGCTTTTGGACACTTCTTTGAGTACTTTAAAGATGTTCTTCTGTTGTTTTCTTGTCTCTATAGTTTCTGATGAAAAATTTACAGTCCTTTGAATCATACATTGTTTCTTTATTTGTAATGTGCAGTTTTTCTCTGTCTACTTTCAGTATTTTTTTTTTTTCATATCTTTCCTTTCAGCTTAACTTTGTGCAGCATAGTTATGGGTAAGAGAAGAGTTGGAGGCTAGCTGAATTTTTAGGTGAGGATGGGGAGAGTGCAAAGTGAGTTTTATACTACCTGATATATGCACATAGATACTCTGTAATCACAATTGGGACTTTGCTATATTGCTGTACTTAGAATTAAAGTAAACAGTTTTGTTTTCTAAAGAAACTCATTAGTGGGAACAGTTGGGAGAAATAATCATAGGTTCATTCATCAAAATAATTATGTTGAAGAAAAAAATTTTATTGTAATACATATATCATCAAATTATAATATCATAATATCAAATTATGTAAAGTTTATAGAATATAGCAAGCAGTGCAGGAAGGAGCAAAGTAAGAAGCTTGATTTTTATTGTTACAGGTAGAGATATAACACCTTAACATTATTTACTTTTGCTTAGGAAATTAGGCTGCTTAATAAAGTTGGTGCTATGCAGGGTATGTACACCTAGAGAAACTTTTAACTGATTTTAGTTTTATTTCATCTTCATTATTTTTAGGCTAATTCACACCATCTCTAGTATAGCTTTTTCTCCTTATTCTATATCATTTGAACTCTTGTGTATTTTTTAAAAATATAAAGTTTAGCATTTTTTATTTTTCTCTGAAGAATTATAGCTTAGTAAGGTAATACCTTAAGAGATTTGAAAATATAAAATGGCCAATTCTAGAACTCTGAATTAAGGTATAAGATAAACATTAGGAAAAATGAGAACAGACCTAATTTTTTTTGTTTTTAATTTTTTCACCTGTTTTGGGGAAATGGACAAAATATTCTGTGAAGTTTTGCGTTAATTTTTAAGTGTTTCTTTTTTTTTTTTCTTTAGAAATTTCTACACCTAGACCATCTTCTCCAAGTGGATTACCTGAAGAAGAGAGTGTTTTATTTAACAAACTGACCTACTTAGGATGTGTGAAAGTTTCTTCTCCACGTAATGAAGTGGAGGCTTTACGGGCAATGGCAACTATGAAATCTTCCAGCCAGCACCCCCTTCCTGTTACTCTGTATGTGCCAAATGTTCCAGAAGGTTCTGTGAGGTAAGCTCTAAGCCAGGGTTGTCCACTTTTTTGGCTTCCCTGGGCCACATTGGAAGAAGAATTGTCTTGGTCCACACATAAAATATACTAACACCAATGATAGCTGATGGGTTAAAAAAAAATTGGAAAACAATGCATAATGTTTTAAGAAAGTTTACATATTTGTGTTGGGCCACATTTAGGACTGTCCTGGACCACATGGGGCCTGCGAGCTTTGGTTCGGACAAGCTTTCATCTCAGCCAAGCTTGTCCAACCCACAACCCTCTCTAGGCCAGGGGTTCCAATCTTTTGTCTTCCCTGGTCTATATGGGAAGAATAATTGTCTTGGGCCACACATAAAATACACTAACACTAATAATAGCTGAAGGGCTAAAAAAAAATCACAAAAAATATAATGTTTTAAGAAAGTTTACGAATTTATGTTGGGCCGCATTCAAAGCTTGTTCAACCTGCAACCCCGTGGGCTGCATGCGTTCTAGGATGGCTTTGAATGTGGCCCAACACAAATGCATAAACTTTCTTAAAACGTGATGAATTTGTTTTTGTTTTTGTTTTTTAAGCTCATCAGCTATCTTTAGTGTTAGTGTATTTTAGGTGTGTCCCAGAACAGTTCTTCTTCTTCCAATGTGGCTCAGGGAAGCCAAAAATTGGACACCCCTCTTCTAAGCCTTTTTCCTCCCTTAGCGATATTGAAGTTTTTGGGGGGGGAGGGTGATGATGATATTGTATCATAAATCAGGCTAGGACTTACCGTTAATTTACTTTTATCGTACTTTGTATATATGCAAAGTAAATATGTGTAGGCTATGTTCCTTACAGGCAAAGGGCATTTGAAAAACTGTGCTTAGAGTATTATAAATGGAAGTATCACTGTAAAAATACCTGCAATTTGTGTTTCTCTATTCTGAAGGAGAGTAAACACCTGTCTTCCCCTTGTCATGCAACAGTGGTTCAGTGAACTAGAGTGAGCCCTAGGTTTTAAGTTCTTTACATCATAGTGGAAAAAAGCAAAATGGGTTGTTCTCTTATGCTTAGTTAGGAATAATATTTAATGTCCTCTGAACCTTGACTTTCTTAAATATAAGTCAAATAATGTTATTTTTCTGCACTCAGTCCTCCAGTGGCCTCTAATTACATTTGTGATTATTTTTGAAATCTTTACCATGTCTGGCTACTGATGACCTATTTTTTTTAACCTGATCTTTTTTCTCTCTTTCTCACTCTTGCTCTTTCACTTCATTTTATTTATTTATTACATTCATTCACTACATTCCAGTTATCATCTTTGTTTTCTCAAGCACAGACATGATTCCTACCTCAGGGCCTTTGTATCATCTGTTTCCTTTGACTAAACAACCTTTCCTTGGTTTTCCAGTGGCTTTTTCACTTCTTTCCAATTTCACCTCAACATTTTATTTTAAAAAGCCTCCAGTGATCTTGCCATATAACTATGCCTCTTTTTTCCCTTTACTGGGTTTCTTTTTCTTCATAGCACTTTTCCTTGACTTGATATTATATTATGTATTTACTTAATTATTTGTTGTCTACTTTCATCACTTGAATACAAGTATAAGTTCTGTGGCAAGAGGTTATTTGTATTTTTCCCTACTGTAAATTAACTGTTTAGAGCAGTATTTGGTGCAGATTTTCAGTAAATATTTTCTTTTTTTAAATTTTTTATTATTGTTAAATTTAATGGGGTGACATTGATCGGCAACAATTAGACTGTTTCCAGATGTACAAGTCCACATCACATCACTCATGCATCGCATCATGTGCCCACCATCCAGAATCAGCTCCCCTTCCATCACCATATATCCAGTGTCCACTCCCCCCTGACCCCTCAACTCTTCCTCCCCCCCCTCCTCCCCACTCTCCAGGTAACCACCAAACTATTAAGTGTGTCCATAATGCTGGTACCCACTCCCACCTCCCCTCCCACTCTCCCTCCTCCCCTTCCCTCAGGCAATCATCCAGCTATTGAGTGTGTCCATAGGTCTCTGTGTCTTTGT
>PVKE010048927.1:0-11424 GCA_004027555.1 Craseonycteris thonglongyai | reverse complement strand
ATGGTTCTGTCACAAAGGTTCTAGACTCCCATGAGCAAGGCCCCCAATTTGGTTCCCACACTGCACAGCCTCACATCTACCTAAGTGCAATGAAACCACGTCACGACTAATGATGCACAACTATGGAGACTGCTCTGGGCCCTCCACCTTCTCTCTCTCTGTTTTTTCTCACCTTCTCTCAAACAATAAAATAAATCTTAAAAATAAATAAATAAATAAATAAAACTTCACATAACGTTATTAATATCAGAAAATAGAGATTTTAAAGCAAACACACATGATAAAGAGGGCACTTAAAAATAATAAAAGATTTAATATATTAGTTTGATATAAAACTAATATTGCATTCACTCAATACCATCCTCAAAACATGTAAAGCAAAAATTTTCCAGCGACAAGAAGAAAAAGACAAATTCACAATGAAAGATCTTATATACCTTTATACATAATTTAAAGAAGTACATACACAACTTAATAAAGTATTTAGAAGAGTTGAGCAATGCCATTTTAAATTACAATGCAATTGACATAATTGGTTAATAATTACATCAATATGTTGATAATTTATGTTTTATATTGGTATTAATTATAATTGATAATTAAATTATTTGCCATATCTTATCTCTCTATATATCAATCTATCAACCACCTCACTCACAAGAACACTGAACAACTAAGAGAGCTGAACTTATACTGGGTCATAAAATGTCACTAAAATTTGTAAATATTTGTATTATATATATGTCGGGGCTGGGTAAACTATGAACAACTGGCCACATTAGGCTGGCTTCTTATTTCTTAAATAAACTTATATAGTAATAATACAGCCACACCGGTTTTTGATGGCTGCCTTCACACCAAGGGCGAAATTGAACAGTGATCAGAGAACTTGGGGCCTTCCCGATTTGTGGTTCTGCTAGTTCAGTGATCTTGGTTCCCAAGGGAGGAATTCTTCCACCAGGAACCCAGTAATATGACTCCATGCAACCAGAAGCTGAGCCTACCACTTGAGAAAGGAGGAACTTTAAAAGATTACAGAAGAAAGGGCCTCCTGAAGACTCTTGCAAACACAAGGAGAGAGATAAAAAGTCCTTGAGTCTCAGAAAGGCCAGCCATTATAGAAATCAAGGCTGAGAACAAGCAGTTCTCAGAAACCCAGGTGCAAGGTCTACCCCTGCCCACCTCTCCACCTTGAATCACAAGAAACACTAGGGTCCTAGACAAAGGAATCACGCTCCAATCACATGGACACTGAAAAGGGTATATGAGCTGTAAGAAATCCAACTACGGGGAGCACTTGCTTAGGTACTTCTAGGCCCACGTGCTCCGCCGGCTAATAAAATCTCCTTCCTCTAAAGAGTTGTCTGAGCATCTGATATTCTCAGTCGGGTGTCATTTCTGGCAACACACCTGGCCTTCAAGTGCCTTGTGCTGTTACGAAACTCAGCTTCAGCTGCTTGCTGCTTGTGAGCCGATGACTGAGAGACAAGGGTTGGGGGGGGGGGGGGGAAGTAGGCTTATTCAAAATGCCAGCATTCACAAAGGTCACCTTCTCTGGTCCTAGAACGGCCAAGGACTTCTATGGGCCCAGAAGGGGCAGAAGAAAGGAAAAAGGGTTGGTTAGTCACGCAACTCCTTAGGGCTAACATCCAGGTCATCTCCTGAGCTCTGGGTTGTTCTGCAGGGTTATTGAATGCGGCCATAGGGGTGACTCATACGTCGTCTGAAAGAACATCACTGTCCATATTGTAGCCTGGTTGCTGGTATCCAGATGTCTAAGGGTGGAATCGGTTTCTTTCAAGTCTGTGTTCTGATGATTCATCAGATTAACGAGGTACGCATGCAGCCTCAAGAAAATACAGGTATCGAATCAGGTAGGAGGGCGAGGAAAAATAAAAATAAAAAATAAATTGTTAAAACTTGAAAAACACACTGTCACTCTTACAATGCCAGTAAAACAATAGGCAGAAGGAGGGTGAATGTCTCGGATAGGGGATTAATTCTGAATAGCTAGAGGACATGGATTGCTACTACAGGAGGAGTATGCAGAACTGTAATTCAGGGATCCCTCTTGGAGCTCTTAGTATTTTCAAGTGCACAGCAAATGAATTGTTATTTAAAATCTCCAGCAGATGGTGCCCAAGTAACATGCATAGTTGACTTGAGGGTTCCTGTGGTCTAGTCCAAAATTTGATTTTCTCCCATTGCCAGCCATCTTTTGTCTTAGGACGAAAGTAAAACCATGTTTGCAATTGTTAAGCTGGTTGGACAGTCCCCTGCCTCCAGATTGGAGCTGAATGTAATTGCTTGTTTTACTTTTGATGTAAAAGAATAAATGTCAAACCAAAGTTTTATAGACCTTTACTGATACAGTTTTTACAGAATCATAAACTATTCTTGAAATTAAATCAGAAGTGTTGTGGGCATAAGGGCAACCAATATTTTATAATCATATATCACATTTTTAATTGCAAATTCATATTCAAAGGATATGCTCTATTTTTAATTCATACTATGAACACTATTTTGTTCTAGGGTTAGCTTTTAATCAAGAACACTTGGTATGCATTATTTGAGCTTCTAGAATTTAGAGAAATCTCCTGTCAGCTGAAATGAATAGTCAAGATTGTGTACAAGTTTCAATTTAAATTTTCAAAGCTATAGATAGCTAAAAGCACTTGCTAAGTAAATTTGAAGAAAGTTATACAGCATAAGGATTTAATTGTTTGGGGCAAAATGGTCGAAAGTATAGGCTGTGAAGAAAACCTGGATTCATACACTTGCTCTATAAAATTGAAAACAGGGTTCTTAGCCTTTCTCTCTGTGCCTTAGTTTCCTCAGCTATAAAATGGGGACAATTATACTTTCTTTCTCACATTTTTACTCTGAGCTATATATAAAGCACTCCAAACATACTTGGCATACAGGGTGCACTAAATGAATGCTATTTAAAATATATATATATTTTTTTAATTGTTTTTGACAGAGAGAGAGAGAGAGAGAGAGACAGTCAGAGACAGAGAGAAGGGGGAGGGCCCAGAACAGTCTCCGTAGTTGTACGTCATTGGTTTTTCCATAGTTTCATTCCACAGGTGGGCGGGGCTGCACAGGGCAGGAATTGGGCCAGGGTCTCACCCCGGTGAGAACAGAACTGGGGGCACTCCCCAGTTCAGCATATGGGTCCACACGGGCCGGGACCGGGGTTTGATCCTCAGGCCCCAGGGCTGCAAAGTGAGAGCTTAACCCACTGAGCCATCCCATCTTCCCCTAACTGAATGCTATTAATATTAATTATCATTATTATTTGATAAATTTAAATTTTGTGCACACATGTCTAAAATAGTAAAATTTTCCTGTATACTTTGGACCATACAATAGGAGCAAATGTGTCCTTTTATATTTCAATATTTTATGCAAATCAACTTCTTTATAGAACATAATGTTATTGTCCATTAAATAGCATGACACTGGGACATTTGTAATTAAATGTAAATGGATTTCACTGAAATCAGGATTTAATTCATGAGTCAGAATTAATTTTCTAATTTTTTTCATGCGAAATATTTTTTATCGTCCAAACAAGAGATATCAGCATAATGGAAGACAAATAAATTAATTTTCTGATCATCAAGAGACTGGGCTTCTACATTTTCTATGTAGATTGCAGAGCTGAGCTCCTGCCACCTGAGTGAAGTGACGTGATGATTCGCCAACGGAAAGTGTCAAAGAGAGAACTTGTGCAGCTGCTGTAATTGGCAAAGTTGCTTGGGACGAGTCCATTCGTTCCAGAGGTTCTGTTTGGCCTCCCCGGAGCTGCCTGCAGCCGGACCTCTGGTATTAAGGAGTCTCCAAGGCCCACATGTCCCGGAGACTGTGCTGCAGCCAGGATCCAAGCTGGGATGTGACCGGTGTGTCCTGGCGACACTGAAGGCCTTGGTCACTGACCAGGGATGCAAGTTGCTAGTCTGGCTGACAGCCTTCGTGTTAAATTATATTTATGTTCTTGATAATTAACATAGAGTTGCAAGTTTAATGCTTAAATGTAGTAAACATTTTAGAAGGCACACCTTATATATTTCAAATAAGAAATCCAATTTAGTCTAGTTCAGTTAATGCTACAATCAAACTCAGGTTTTGTTGTAGTTATAAAGTTTATTTAAACCAAAAGTTTTTTGTTTTTTTTCTTTTTGAAGATTTATTATTTTATTATTTGAGGGAAGGTGAGAGAGAGAGAGAGAGAAGGGGGTAGGGTCCAGAGCAGTCTCCATAGTTGCACATCATTAGTTGTGACATGGTTTCATTCCACACAGGTAGATGTGGGGCCCCTCAGGAGGGAAACCAAACTGGGGCCCCCCTGCATGGGAAGCGAGGAATCTCAGCAGTTATCAGTTGCACCACAGTTCAGCATATGGGGTTTGCAAGGGCCCAGTAGCATCGAACCCTGGACTGCATGATTGCCAGGCAAGTGCTCAACTGCTGAGCTATCACAGCATCCCCATATTTTAGCCAACTGTAGTGAGAGCACTGGGAGGCTCCTCTGTACCTAACAGTCTCAGGAATATTTCTGCACCAGCATTACATTAAGAAACTACTGTATCAGTAAGTCCTTAACAGTTTGAGTGATTATATTGAAAAGATGTGTGTGTATGTATATGTATGTATATGTGTGTGTGTGTATGTATGTATGTATATATATATTTAACACAGTCCTACCATGTACACTTATTTTTGCAATTCAACAAAGCAATTCTGAAATTTTCTGGTAAAAATAAGTTTGTAAAACTATGAAATATGTTGTGAAACAAACAAAAACTGTGAGTTTTGTAAGCAAACTATAGCCTAACAAAGAGTAAAATTTATTTTGGCACCCTGGTAACTAAATATTATTGTACTGTCATGAAAATCTATCAATGAAAAAGAATAGAAATTTCAGAATATATACAACTGCATATGATAATTTAGACTATAAGGAAGTACATATCACTAAATACTGGCAAAAGGATTATATTTAATAAGCACTTTTGTGATAAGTGAACAATTTATTTAAAAAGATTAGATACACATATTTTAACATATTAAAAAATAAATTCTAGTTAAAAGGCTAAATAAAAAATTTGAGTCTTAAGAAAACCAATCCTCTCAAAAATACTGCAAGATTTTCAAGTAGTAATTGCATGGTATGGATGGGAAAGTTTTCCTCAAATATGTTAAGTAAACTGCTTAAGGTCACTAAGCTAATTAGCAGAAGAGTAAGAAATCAAATGCAAGTTAACACAAATACAAAATTTATAATTTTTCATTATAATTCTATATAAAATACCTAGAATAGTGCCTGGCATATTTTGAACTAGATAAGTTTATCATTGTTAGTGGTGTTGTCGTCGTCACAATCATCATTATCCATAAAACTGGAGGAAATTGGCAGAATTGGGTGAAATAAATAAATACATTTATTTATGAATACCACTTGGAAACTATGTAAAATAGTAGTAAACTTTTGCATAACAACAGCAAAAGTTAACCAGAGTCATCAGAATATCTAAACCTGCACTAATATTTCTTGATAATTATTTCAAGGAAGTAATAAAAAGTAGATAAAAATGCTTTCTGTGCAAAGAGGTTTATTACTAGGTCCTGTGTGATAGTAAATATTTGAAAATAACCTCAAATTTGTAGAATTGACATTAGTCTGCTAATCAAGTTATGCTTCATTGGCACAATAGCATATTGGGTAGTTTTTAAATAGTTATGTACATAATGTAGCAAAAGAAAATCATTGAAGCAAAAGGAAGAAAACATAAACGTGATGCTGGTAAAATCGCAATTAAACATAATATGAGTACTTATAAAGAAAACTAGAGCATAAAAAATCAGACATAGAGTTGCCATCATGGGGGAATGTTCAGGTGGTTTTTTTCTGTCCTTTAAAAATTGTTTTTTATGTTTCTTCAACTCATAAAATTAGGAGATAATACATTTAGGTAATTTGCTTAAGACATTATTATTTTCAAACATGGATGTAAATATATTTGATATTTAAATTAAAAATAACATAAACTTTATTTTGGTTGGTTCAGCTATTACAGAGATAAATTTAACTATTAAATAATACAGTTTTACTTTCTCTTCTATTTTGTCCAAATTTCAATAAAATGATTTTTTTCTAAATCTTACGTAGGTTCCTAATTAACAATTAACCATTATGATGAGAAATGGTGTCCAAATTTTCATAGGAAATTACTACAATTAAGGCTAGATAATAACTTTATAGGCTTTGAAGAATCTAAAGCTAATAAAACTATTTCTTCTAATAGTTCACCCTTACCCCATACATTCATCTTGGTAATTCTAATGGGAAGATAATGACTACATTCTTGTGTCATGCCCACCACCTTTTCTGTAATAAAGATTGATGATGAATCTAAGTAGGAGAATACTGGCCAAGGAGACGGGAAAACGAGACAGAAATTGTATGCAACTTGTGAGCTCTTTTTCAAGCTTTAAAATATACATGATTTTATTGTTTCTACTGCTAGATATTTAAAAGACATGTCTTATTTTGATTTTCTTTTTTTAATGCAAAGACTCCTTTGCAAACTTTTGTCCTTGATTGAATTCCACTATCTGCTGTTCCCAATACTGTAATTCACTGGATCTAAGACCAGCTTGTTCAACAGGAGGGTTTGAATGTGATCCAACACAAATTTGTAAACTTTCTTAACACATTATGAGATTTTTTTGTAGTCTTTTTTTTTTTTTTTTTAGCTCATCAGCTATCATTAGTCTTAGTACACTTTATATGTGGCTCAAGACAATTCTGCTTCCAGTGTGGCCCAGGGAAGCCAAAAGGTTGGGCATCCCTGATCTAAGTCATCAATGACTACAGAATTACTATTATTTCCTGAACCACTACATAAAAAAGGCTACCAATTAAACTATGAAGCAATATTTACTTACCTACTAGATGGGTTATTTAATACTTACATAGAGAGTTTTTTTAGACTTGAGAGTCCAATGGTGTCCAATCTCTTAGCTTTCCTGGTTCATGTTGGGAGAAGAATTGTCTTGGGCCACACATAAAATATACTAATGATAGCTCATGAGCTAGAAAACAAATTTCAAAACAAAATCTCATAATGTTTTTAAAAAGTTTACAAATTTGTGTCGGGCTGCATTAAAAACCATCCTGGGCTGTATGTGGCTTGCAGGCTACAAGTTGCATAAGCTTGCTTTAAATAGAGATTTTATTATATCCCTGTTGTGTCTACATTTTTTTTTTTAATAAATAAAAGCAAACTAAATCAATCAATAGATTTCTAAAACTTCTTTGCACTCAGATCCAACATTTATGAATCTCTCTTCAAATCACTGTTGTAGTCTTCCTTGTTCACTCGATATTTTTCTCTGCTACCAAGGGGAGGTGAACATTGTGAAAAGTGCCACATTGCTGGCCTGGGTTTCCAAACAGCTGACACCTGTTCTGTAAGCTTTCGTGCCAGGGTTTCCCTGAATGTTACCAGATACGTTTCTTCTCTTCTTGCATATTTGCTTACAGACCCTTTATAGCAAATCCTCCCCTTATGTTTTGTATGTAAATTGCAACATCACCCATATTCCTTTTCCTTTTCTCTCATTATTTTTTCCTAAAGCACTTATTCCCATCTGACATCAAAACATTTCCTTGTTTATTTATCGTATGTGAAATCAACACCGGCCCTTTTGCTGCTTAGGTCTGAAGAGATTTAGCTATGTTTACTGTTGGGGAGTGAGGAAGGGAAACGCTAGCCATATCCAATAGAGAATAAAGTTATCAACTCCAAATAATAGACCTGTATGCACATGGATTCCCCGTAAGACCCTCTTTATGCCCAGTAGAAGAAAGTCAAGTTCATCTTTAACAGGCAACACTCTGCTAACAGAGTCAGCGGAATGCTGTACGGTCTGAACTTCCAAAGATATATTTGAAATTGTGATCTGGCCACTGAGGGTTTAAGTACAATTTATGAAGTTTCGTACTCCTTGAGAAGTTTTAGTTTCCAGTTCCCTATCACTTTCCTATCCAATATAAACAGCCCTTGTTGCAAGCATTCTCAATCCCTGCGTCTTTGTAACGTTTTACAGATCCTCTGTGTTGATGAAGCTCAGTATTTACTACTCCTGTTCCCACGTCAACAATCTGATCTGGGGAGACATCCTCATAATTATGCTCCTCAGCCATGCTTCACATTTCTGGTTTCCCAACTCAGTGGAGCCTAACCTTTTTCAAGCTTGTCCAGACCACGGCCCACAGGCTTCATGTGGCCCAGGATGGCTTTGAATGTGGCCCAACACAAACTCGTAAACTTTCTTACAACATTATGAGAATTTTTTGCAATTTTTAAATTTGGGGCTCATCAGCTATTTTTAATGTGAGTGTATTTTATGTGTGGCCCAAGACAATTCTTCTTTTTGCAATGTGACCCAGGGAAGGCAAAAGATTGGACACCCCTGCTAGACTTTTAGATTTGGCTCCAAATGTCATATGATTGCAATATTTACTGATGACCTACAACATGCGAGGTTCTATGCCCAGAGTTCTACACTCAGTTTTTAATTTAGTCCTTTGATGTGCTGTGAGTCTGAGGAAACTGAGGCTAAGAAACAAGAAGCTAAGTCATTTTTCTCATTTTACACAGCTAGCAAACGCAAACTGAGTTTCAACCTCTTGTCTTTGGCACTCAAGCCCTGCTTTCAACCCAGGCCTCAACCACATCCTCTTTATGCCAGAAAAGCACTTGGTGAAGTTTGAACCACGCAAGTGCTGGCAAAGGATTTTTATAGCACGTGTTGAAGAATTTTGTCTCTATCTAAAAACACATCAGTCTGCTGAAGAAACGTACCCCCATTTTACATTTAATTTTGTCTACTTTTAAAATTAATGCATGCTCACTATAGAAAATTGTGAAAAATACATAAATATAAAGAAGAAAATAAAACTCACTCCCTAATGGGGACCACTATTAATATATAATTATTTGAAAATGGGAAATAACATTTTAAATAATTTAGCATTTAAGAATTAATTAAATTAGTTATAAATATATATAGTTAACATCATGCTATATATAAAGACTATTTCTTTTTTAACTTATATAAGTATATTGTTAGCATTTTCAAATGCTAACTTATATCAAATATTATTTTTATCATGACATAGTATTCCATTATGTGGTTGTATATATAATTAACTCAAAGTTTATCCTATTGTTATAATTTAACTTTTCCTTATTCCCACTGAGCCAGTGCACAATGATCCAGTGAAAATGTTTATCAATAAAGGATTTGATTTCATTGCTATTTCTTTCCTTAGGTTAGAGTATGAATCAATATTAAATTCTCTTATTTAAAATTAAAACTTTAATTTAATGTAAATCCTCTTCAGACCTTTCCTGGTTGGTGATCTTGTTACTCACCATGGACATGTACCTCTCCTTACTACCAAGTCTTTTTTTTTAATTTTTTTTTTATTACTATGTTACTATTTGGACCAATGGTAGAAAAGCAATCATGAATAAATCTACTGGCTCCTTAGAATGAATTAATGTGTGAACATCAAATACTAGTAGGCACTGTATTCTTTACCACTGTGCATTCACAGTAAATTAAAATGGGTGTATAAATATTATTAAATTATGGCCCCTGAGAACATCTTTTTAAAGTTTTGTGTGATGAAATGGGAAGTACCGACAAAACACATCTGCTGCCTGACCGAGTATGATAGTAGCCTTGAGGAGAAACACTTGTATGACAGTATTGCAAGTTGAATCTGCTGATATTACATGTAATACCATTTTTACATGAAAGAACAACTGAGGATAACCTATGGTTAGTTAGACTGGGATATCTAGCAGATATTAGCTCAAGAGTAAATAAAGCAATCCTGTCATGTCAGGGAATACAATTAACTATGTTTGTTGCCAATGGAAAGTTCAACCTTTTGGGAGAAATTTATATTTTTAGAATATTGGTATCTTCCACCCTGAACTAGACAGCTTCCCAAGGCTTAAAGAATTTTCTGATGAAATTGGTAATATTAGCAATAAAAATTTTTTGATATTGTATGATAATGTCTCAACATTTGGAATATTCATAACTCTGGGAACCAATATACAGTAATGCCTTGAAATTCAAACTTCATCCATCCCAGAACTCTGTTCGAATTCCAAAACATTCAGGTTCCAAGATGAGTGGGTATTTGGATAAAGCTACAAGCTGTGCAATCAATACATCCCACACAAACAACGTGTTGGCTTTCGGATTCCAAAGCAGCATTCAGAATCTTAGGCAAAATTTGCTTGCTGTTTTTTTTTCATTCGGATTTCAAGCTTTTTGAGTTCTGGGGGGTTCAGATTCAACGCTATCACAATATTCCAAATGCATGATATTACAAAATGATGCATTGATAAAAGGTCAACTGAAAATACAAAACAGACCATTGAATTTTAATAGAACAGAGTACAAAAGGATTACTAACAGGGTTTTGGGTTCCAGTTGTGGCTAACTTTTAAGAAACAAGCAGAGCTTTGCTGTTATATCAAAGAAAAAATCCAGATTTACCTGAAAAGTAATTAAATCCACTCTTTCTAACTGCATATGGGTGTGAAGCTGGATTTTCTTCCTCTTCTTCAATCAAAACTGTATATTGTAACAGATTGAATGTAGAAGCAGGTATGGGAGTCTGTGTTCTATTGAAACAATGCCCATATTCTCAAGCATTTATGAAAATATGTAATAAATGTATTGTCTTTAAGTTAATAAAGTATTTTTAAATTTTAATATAATAAAGATCAATAGAGCTCATCCATGTAAACAAAACTTATTTGGGTAATCAGTAATTTTGAAGAATGTTAAAGAAGTCTTGAGCCCAAAAATATCGATTTAAGACAAGCTGGTCCAACCCTGCAGTCCACAGGCTATATATTGCTCAGGACAGCTTTGAGTGCAGCCCAACATAAATTTGTAAACTTTCTTAAAACACTAAGATTTTTTTTTGCTCTTCAGCTATCATTAGTGTTAGTGTATTTTATGTGTGGTCTAAGACAGTTCTTCTTCCAATGTGACCCAGGGAAGCCACAAGATTGGACACCGCTAATCTAAGAGAAACAGAGAAACGCTCATATCAAAGTCATTAATCATCAGGGAAATGTAAACCAAAACCACAACAAGATGTCACTTCACCTGTTAGGATGTCTATTATGAAAAAGACAACAAAAACACTAACTTAAAAATATATATACATCCTCATTTTTGTTGCAGCCAAGGTAAGAAACTAACCTAAATGCCCATCTGTGGATGAATGCACAAAGAAAGGGTTTATATATATTGGGTAAAGACACATACTTTATTTACCTATTCATATATATATAGGCTGTCTGGAAAAAAATC
>PVKE010048926.1:0-11425 GCA_004027555.1 Craseonycteris thonglongyai | reverse complement strand
CAATCCCCCTTCTAGGTATCTACCCAAAAAACTTGAAAATCTTAGTCTGTAAAGACATATGTACCTCAATGTTTGTCACAGCATTGTTTGCAGTGGCCAAGTTGTGGAAATAACCAAAGTTCCCTTTAATAGAAGACTGGATAAAAAGGTGGTTCATATACACAATGGAATAGTATTCAGCTACAAGAAAATATGAAACACTGTTATTTGCAATAGCATGGATGGAACTTTAGATCATCCTGCTAGGCAAAATAAGGCAGACAGAAGAAACTAAGAGTCATATGACTTCACTCATATGTGAAATATAAAACAGAAAGCAACAAAGAAAGCAAACCTCATGGGCATAGTCAACGGTTTGGTGGTGACCTGAGAGTAAGATGGAGGGGGAATGGGAGAGGAGAGATGGGAGAGGTGGAATGGGAGTGTCAGAAGAGAAAGGGGAGCTAAATATGTGGTGATGGATGGAGAGCTTACTTTAGGTGGTGAAAACTTACTGTAACACATAGAAGATTTACTGTAGAATCATACACCTGGAATGTATGTAATTTTTACTAACCAATGTCACCTTAATAAATTTAATAATAAAAAATGGCATCAATATACAAATGTAGCAAGTGACTGATTCATTACATCAAGAAGTAAACTTAATTTTAGTACCAAGCTTATCTCTTTAATAATTCAGAGATGCCCATAGAATGCATAAATTATATTTTATAGTCTTAATTTATTTTTCTTATTTTGGAAAGACATTATCAGAATTGTATGGTTTACTATGTTTCAGTGATGTGTTTCCATATTTATCCATTGTTCCTTTCATTTTTTAATTTAACATTTGGCTTTTCTGATAGGTACATTTAATATCTTTGGCTATATATCCATTTGTATAAAAATTAAATCCAAGAGGAATCTTTCTCTCCAGCCTTAAGATAGCCTTTAAAACACATATAAATCCTCCTCCAGGAAAATACCTCCTAAAGTTCCCAGTGACTAATATTTCTGAAGGTGTAAAATGTGATTGTAGTTTGTACAGTGAAAGTTCCTAAATAAAATTGTTGCTAATTGGTCTCATGTGATAATGCATACAAAGTTAGCAGACAAATATTTAAGTGTTTTCTAATATCAAAGTTGCCTTCAAGATATGCCATTTTGTAAAATATGCCCTTGTCTTGATGGGCACTAATATATTGATTAAACTACAGAAGAGAGATAATTTTACCTATGTGAGAGAGAAGTAAAATCTTTGGATAAGTTGCATATAAAAGACTAAAAGGTTTAAACTCCATCCCCTAAGAATTGTGACACTCTTATTAACAAGGGAAGAAGATATACTTTGGGCCAGATATGAACTAAGTATATGTTTGTATATGCATAAAATCAAGTCTAGTGTATGATGATATAGACTCAGTACAGGGAAATTGCTAAGTGGTGGGAAGAAGGTGAAAGGTAATGTGGTGGTCATAAAAATAAAATTGTATTTTGGATTTTGTTTGAGCAAGTAACAGGAGAAGAGGGTCTGCAGTCAAACATTTTGTTAAAATAATGACAATCATTCCTACAACAAAATATAAAATGTCTACACTTGGCAGCAACTTATGCTATATGCCTGGCAGAGAATCTTTCTGATATAGCTAATAACTCAACAAAGTAAGTATTGTCATCAAGTTAAATGAGTAAATTAAAGAACAAAGAAATTAACTTGCTTGCTTAGGGTCACTCAATTAGTATGTTATGGAATTATCAGATTCTTTTTAGTTTGAGCCTTAGTCTCTGGTCCTTCAAACCTGTGATTCTCAATGTGACAGAAGTATAAACAGATAGGTAGGTACCTTTGTATTTGAGAAGATCACAAATTTAAAAACTGGGAGGAAAATATTCCATTCTAAATATCCCAAGAATCCAGAATTAGTTTATAGATATATACCAGTGTCTGGCAATTGAAAAGCAGTCAGTATCTACTACACAGCAGCTTTTTATGTGGAGAAGTATTGGAGCAAATTTGGAAGGGTGGGAATGAACCCCAGAATCAAGTTTACTGGATCTTTGGTCCACACTAAGTGCTGGGTGAGCTTTCTGTAGTTCTATTTCACTGGATGATTATGTGACTATAGTCACCATTAAATTGATCATAGTCAAGATAGAGAATTATAGTGATAATAATAATAGATATGTTATCAATACATAATACATCATATTTTCCAATGCTTTTCTGTTTGTGATACATTCTCATATATTATTTTATTTGGTCCTCTTCACAACCCTTGAAGTAAGTACTAGCATCAAATCCTTATCTTCATTTTATAGATAAGCTCATTGGAGTTCATAGTTGGTCAAATACAAATTTATATTTGATATTTTAAAAACAATAGCATAAACAACCACCTCATTTAAAAGAAGAGTGATTGTTGCTTGGAACCTAAGAAGTAAAGAGAAGTACTGACAGTTTTTTAAAATCAAAATTAACAGCTTTGAGAGTTTCAGCGTGGCCTAGATAATTATATTTTGTTATGGACGCCAGAGCTAACAGTTATGCTTATTTTTCCCCAAGTTTAGGTTATTAAGATATAATATATAAAGTTGATAAGCTTGAGATAATCACTTTATAGATGAGTTGACTAGGGGAAAACTGAATGTTCAAAATCAAAGGATATGGAAACAGGAATGTAGGAGAAAAGATGACCACAGTGCGGAAAACAACTCTGATTGCCAGGGCATGTATGTATTATAGCCCTAAGAAAAATAAATGCAGAGCAATGCACACTGAGGTCCAAAGAATGAGACATAGACAAGAGAGAGGACAAGCCTCTATCTACTAGATCCCAGTAGCATCAACACCCCTATTTGTGACATAGACAAACACCACGGTGAAGAACTATAGAAGACTTAATTGTATATGATGAGAAAAATAGCATGCAGTAGAAGGCCTCAGAGAGGATTCACTTTGTACAAATGAGACAATATCAAAGATATAAGCCTTACTCCTTTATGTCATCATCGCTGAACTAAGGGCTAGGAATCCACTTGCTCCTTTGACTCCTATAATATAGCATTCCTTGGATCTTTTCCTTTTTCTCTATTTCTTCACTTCCTCTATGCCTCTTCTATTTATTCACCTACCCCCTCAATGTTGATGCCCTTTTAGGCTCTACCCATATTTTCCTTATCTATAATCCTCTTTCCAGTTACCCTTGAAATCAAATTTAAAGCAAGGCTTGTTGTATGTATTTTTCAACATACCAATCCTAATAGCCAAACCTGTACTTTTTTACTCTCTGTGTATTTTTTATTATTTCAAAGTGTTGAAAACAGAACTTATCTTTTCAGATCAAAAGTGTCAGAGACATTTTTATTCATCCCCCTAATTTACCACTCAGCACATTGAATTCTGTTCCTTCTACCTCAGACACAGCTTTCTTATCCATTTTCCCCTTCATTTCTATCAATTGTGCCCTATTTTAGGCTATTTTTATTTAATATATATACATTTTTCAATAAAGATTTACATCCATTATTATTTTATATTAGTTTCAGGTATACAACATCATGGCTAAACATAATATAATATATGAGGAAGCCAGGATGGTTCAGCAGGTTAAGTGCTCACTTTGTAGCTCTGAGGACTGTTCAGTGGTTAAGTGTTCACTTTGCAGGCCCGAGGACCGAGGATCAAGTCCTGGCCCTGTCCCATGCAGACCCATGTGCTGAACTGGAGTGTGCTTCTCATGTGGGAGGCCCCCAGTTCAGTTCTTGACCTCCTGGTTTTGTTCCTGTTTCAAGGAGGCATGCCTCCCATGCTGGAGGCCCCCAGCCCAGTTCCCACCCCGGGCTGTCCCCACCCACCTGTGTGGAATAAAACTATGTCAAAAACTGATGATGTACAACTATGGAGACTGCTCTGGGCCCTCCCCTTTATCTCTGTCTCTCTGTCTCTGTGTCTTTCTGTCAAAACAATATAATAAATCTTTAATTTATGCAGTGATCCCCCAATTAGTACCTTCACAGCATTATACATAGTTATTACAATATTATTGACTATATTTCCTATGCTGTACTTTATATCTCCATGAAAAATTTATAGCAGCCAGTTTGTACTTCTAGTCCCTTTATCTTTTTCCTTTTTTTTTTTCACCCAGCCCACCAACACTCCCCACCCCTTTGTTCTCTGTGTTTATGAGTACTTCTCTTTTGTTTATTTCGTCATTTAGATTCCACATGTATATGAGATCATACAGTATCTTACTTTATTACTCTGACTTAATTCGCTTACCATAATACCCTTTGGGTCTATCTGTGTTGTCACAAATGATAAGGTTTCATTCTTTTTTATGACTGAGTAATATTCAATTGCATATGAGGGCTGTCTGGAAAAAAATCCAGACTTTGTTAGTATAATGAGAACAATTATATGACTGAGTACTTTCTGGACAGCCCTCGTATATGTACCGCATTTTCTTTATCTAATCATCTAGTGATAGACACTTGGGTAGCTTCCATGTCTTAGCTGTTGTAATTAATGTTACAATGAATATAGGGATGCATATATCATTTTTAATTAGGGTTTCGATTTCTTCAAATAAATACACTGAAGTATATCTAAAAATAAACAATCCAAAAACAAACAATTCAATTTAAAAACAAAAAAGCAATCTAATTAAAAAATATTGCCATTATGTTATGAATATTACAACAATATTTTAAGATTTATTTTATTGTTTTTGGCAGAGACAGAGTGATTGGAATTAAAAGATAGAGCGAGACAGAGAAATGCGGGAGGGTCATGAGCAATCTTCATAGTTGTACATCATCAGTTTTCCACATGGTTTTGTTTCAAATAGGTAGACAGGGACCACACAGAAAGGGAACTGGGCTTGGGGCCTCCCACATGGGAGGCACACCCCCTCAAGCCAGGGGCCAAACCATGGAGTGAGAACTATACTGAGGGCCTCCCTCCCACAAGGGAAGCACACCCCAGTTCAGCATATGGGTCCACATGGGCCAGGGCCAGGCTTTGATCCTAGTCCCCGGGGCTGCAAAGCCAGAGCTTAACTTGCTAAGCTATCCTGGATTCCTCCTATTACAATAATTTTTTAAAATTGTTTTTGACAGAGAGAAAGAGAGGAGAGAGACACAGAGACAGAGAACGAACTGAACTGGGGGAACTCACCAGTTCAGCACATGGGTCCGCACGGGCCAGAGCCAGGATTCGATGTTCGGTCCCCGGCACTGCAAAGTGAGCACTTAACCCACTGAGCCATACCGACTTCCCCTGTTACAATAATTTTGCAGGCTTCTCAGAAAATAGATTTCATTCTCTCTAACTATCCTGCCTACTAGCATCCATGTTATTAACTTAAAGCTGTGTCTCTCAAACAGTTTCAAAGCTGTGTTTCTGAAACTGTTTCAAATAATAATTCTGAGAAATGTTAGTAAAAATTATGGGTTTTTTGAACGGGAAGTTGTCAAATATTAGGAAATGCTGGGTTAAACAAACAAAAAATAACTTTGTTACAGGACTTTCCAGAGCCTTTAGTATGTTACTTTACATAATGCATATTCAATATAATATTTAATTCCACTGGGACAAGGATTTCTTTGCTTTTTCCATTGGCATATATCCAGAATAGTCACATTTTGACATATTGTCAAGGAAATAGTGGATTCTCAGTAAATATAATTTAAATGAATAAAAGAGTAAAATATGGGTATATTGTAAAGAGCATTTTAAATTTTTATGTAAGTATTAATACTTTTTATCAAATTACTGCTCAAGGGAGCAGTGTCTATGAAATATTTTCTGTGAAACTTAGCTTTAAAGTAGGGATTTTCAACCTTGGCACTAATGGCATTTTGGGTTAGAAAATTTATAGCAAGGGGCCTTTTCTGCTCATTGTAGGATGTTTAACAGCATGTTGACCTCTACCTAGAAGATCCCAGTAACACCAAAAACCCCATTTGTGACAATCAGAACTGTCTCCAATCATTGCCAAATATTCCTTGATTGAGAAGACTTGGGAAACTTTCCTGGTTAATAACCACTGGTCTAAAGCATAGTCTGGGCTTATTATTCTGTAACTCAAAAAAATTGTTTTTGTTTTAATGTTTTATTTTTAATTTTATTTTCTAACTGTTAAATTTATTGGGGTGACATTGGTTGGTCTTTCTTATTGCCTATATAATTAAGTCCAAATTCCTTAGTCTGATATCCAAGTTCCCGTGCACACAGACACACACATGCGCGCGCGCGCACACACACACACACACACACACACACACACACACCTACTGTGGAAACCAGGCAATCAGGAAATGTACCATATAATAGAAAAAATGGTAGCTCCCTTAATATATTCTGACATGAGCTCAGCCTGTCACAGATATTATCACTCCTTCTTTCTCTATCTTACAGCTCTAGCTGGCCAAATTTTTACTTAAGCTTTTTTCTTTTTAAATTTTTACATATGTAATACTCAAGGTTGCTCTTGATATTCTTCTATAGCTCTGATTTAACCTAAGCTCCAACATCTTAAAGAACACTGCAGTATGTATCCTGGGTCCTACATCTTATTAGAGGACCTCATCAAACTTTAATGCATGACACAAGCATACAATTGCTTAATCAATATGCCAAACACTTGAGTGTCTACTATGTGCTAAGCACTATTCACTCTGCTAAGGTTACAACAATTACTGAAACATATTCACTATTTTCAGGGAATTAACATGCTGGTGATTAATGGATTGAGATAAGTGTTCTATCAGGTAAACACCACAGTGACTGATAATTTAAAAGAAAATAATAATTAACGCTGTCTTTGGAGTTCCTGGCACTAATAGAGAGGAGATAACAAGAATGCTGAGTCATGAAAGATATGTAGGTGTTGATCCAATACTCAGAGAGTGGCCAGTGAATTCTGGTGTTATGAATAACAGGTAGGAAGGCAAAATTATGCTTTAAAGACTTTCTGTTTTTCAGTGCTGGCTGCATTTGGTCCTTGCATTATTTCTTCCTTTACATGAGAAAGAACCTTAATTTAACCAAGGATTACTGCCTAGGCTTATTGTCTTCTCACTCATTTGTATGTAGACTTTACCTTTATGCTTCCTAATGTTGCGCAGAGTGTCAAGATGTATTGCTAGAACGTGATAGCTGAGTAGCAGGGTTGGGGTGGAAATGGAGGTGGCAATAATCATGTCACAATCAAGGCGTTTTTTCTCAAAAATGTGTGTCCTGGACATGACACTATCTTACCCTTCTTGTCATGCTAGATGAGGTTTTCAACTCAGGGACAGCAACCCAACTAAAGAGACTCCACATTGGAAGACATTTTCCAATGTTCTTTAAATATTCTGTCAGTAGTAGCTGCAAATGCATATTTGGTTCACTGAAATATTGGATGCAATAGAGCCAAAGCAAATGAAATATTGAATCTATCAAGTATCTCTAATTGTGTTTTCTATGTTTACTTTAAAATTTCTCCAAAGTGCTTATAATGAAAATAGATTAGTACTTGCTAAAATCTTGCTCAGTTTAATTATGCCTAGGTAGGTATTTGACAAATTTGTTTAGAATGTGTCTTGGCCTAAAGGAAACAAAGCTTTTGTTTAAGAGGGAAAGGGGATTTCAGTAACTCTTGCTTTTATTTTATTTTATATTTTTTGTAATTAATTTTCTCCATTGAGTATCTGCTACAGAAGGCTATCTTTTGGCTGCAGATGGCACAGAGGTTTCGTCTTTTGTGAATATTTTAAGTTATTAGTAGTGACTATTGGAATTCTGTATATATAAGGAAAGAAGGCCGAGTTTGATTAGTGGTATCTGTCATGGGCACAGGTTTAGGAGTTGTTGTACACAGGTTGGATAATTGCCACAACAATTGTTTTCTTAAGCTACTGCCTACAATCTAAGCCAGTCTAGGCCTTTTGTGTATTTTCCAACATGATGACTGAAATCATCAACATATTTGTATTGATTTATCACTTCAAATTACAGAATTACAAATAATATCCTATGGTTTCAAACTCAAAGATCTTGCATAATCCCAAAATGCTATCTTCTAAATGTGCACATTTCTTGCTAGTACTTGTCCATATATCAATATATTTTTATTGCTAAATTTAATGGGGTGACATTGACTGGTAACAATTAGACAGTTTCTGGATATACAAGTCCACATCACATCACCCATGCATCGCATTATGTGCCCCCCACCCAGAATCAGCTCCCCTTCCATCACCATATATCCGGTGTCCACTCCCACCTCCCCCCACAACTCTCTTCCCCCCTCTCTAGGTAACCACCAGACTTTTGAGTGAGGTGGGAGTGGGTACGTATGTCAATATTTAACCCACAATATGTACACAATTTTCTATGCTGCCCTTTTGTATAAATTTATATCATAGGTATTTCCATTTTTGCTAAATAATTTTATAAAACCCATTGTTTGACATGACAAATTTTCTACTTTCTGGTTGGTTATTTTTTCAGAAGGTAGGCCCATCTAAATAAATTTAAGATGGTTTTACTTAGAATCCTAACCAAAATATGTTAACTTTTTCTTCAGTGTTTATATTTCAGTTGGTTTCTGAAAACCAGTGATGCTTAATTAAAATATTCAAAGGAAAATATCATTTTACACAATCTAGATGAATTTGTTATCACAAGTACATAATCCATGTATTTACATATTATATATTTATACATAATAAGCATGTATATGTTTAACACACACATATATATTTAAAATTTAAAAATATCATTATCATCCTTTAGGCAAATCAAATTTTCAAAGTTAGTAAGAACCTCTCTGTATAAAACAATTATAACATCTACATTTATAGATATTGTATTTGTCTTAAACTCTAAACCATTCTTCAGGCAACTATCATATTGACAACCCTAGGCACACACAAACGACAGACTTAAAATTTATTTGGGTAACTCGTTATTCCAAAACAAGTCTGACATTCTCAGCCTTTCATAATCCATCATGAAGCACCTACTCCTACCTGACTCCTACATGAATTATCCACTCGTGATAAACAAAACTATTCACTATACCACAAACACACAATGTCCACTCATCTTCACTACCTGTACTTATGTTGCTTTTCCATCCTTGAAATCTTCCCTGATTTGCTAGGGTCATAGAAATCCTACTTGTTCTAGAGGTCATAGCTCCTCCAGGAGATTTTCCTTGATTAACCTAATCTTTAGAAACTGCTCTTCTCTTGCTTGTCTCACTGAAAACTTAATTTCTGTTACTTTTTGCTATTTTTTAAACTAAATCGCAATATTCTCAAGAGCAAAAATACAACAACTAAAATTCCAACCACACACACACACAAACAAAAACAAAAACCTGTATAACATCTTGTGTTGGTGATCCATGCTAAATTAGTAACTTGCTGATAGTGAACCCCAAATTCCCAAGTACGATCTACAACTGTATTTCCTGAGACAATCTGGCAGTGCATTTTCTGTAACCATTATGTGTGTGTCTCAAGGTTGCAGGACAATCGTTCTCTTATTTCAGATGCAGTGGAATATTTTGAGGCAGAAGTACTGCAGTTTTCTCTGAGTTGGTTGTTCTATTATCAGCACTCTGGAAAGTGTCTCTCAGTATCAGAAGCTGAATAGAGCAAAATCTGTTTTCTTCCTTGATTTTTAATGAGAGATCTGTTTTCAAAAAAATGACAACATACTCAGGCAACTGAACAATTGTTATGGTGGCAATAGTCTAGAATCACCCACACCAGCTATAATTATCAACTAGGTAACAGCAATGACTATGCCAACTGCAGATAAAATTTACTGAAATTAACAAAACTTAAAAGTGCTGCCAACAATTTAGTATTTAACAAATAGTATTACACTTGATACTCCTTGGTGGAATTTTCCCAAACCTCTAAACTTTTATCTGCAAAATCTCCTATGTCAATTCTTCTTTTGCTTGTTTACATTGACCTGCAGTCAGCCAAAGCTTCCTTCTCACTATAGGAAAGATGATATTGGACATTAGTGTAGAGTTTGTGTGACTGCAGCTGAGACTGTCTGATTATGGACACAAAGATACAGGTGAATGTTTGCTTTCTCTTTTCAGAAAAGTATGAATTTTACTTTTGGATACTGCACCTGTGAAAAACTTTTACAGTGTAAATATAAATTCCCCTGTCACTGTTTTGTAAGTTTCACTGGAAGAATTAATTTGCTCCCAGGTCTTTCTACTCACTTCTCTGAACCAACATTCTTTTTATTTTAATAAATCTATTTTTATTTTATTTTATCATTTTTTTATTGTTTTTTACAGAGAGAAAGAGATACAGAGACAGAGAGAGAACTGAACTGGGGGCACTCCAGAGTTCAGCACGTGAGTCTACACGGGCAGGGGCCAGGATTCGATCCTTGGTCCCCGATGCTGCAAAGTGAGCGCTTAACCCACTGAGCCATCCTGGCTTCCCCAGAACCAACATTTTTAATAGGACATGGCAAGGCATAAAAAGTAAGTCCTCAAACAGTGACTTGTAAAAAGTCGAAGCAAGGTCTTATTTTAGAGAGTGTTCCTTATTTTGTATATTTGGTAGTTTAATAACATTTCATTGAAAAACTCTTATTATACCAATTATTTGAACATTTTTTCTATAAGTTATTGTGGCAAGGAACAATAGAGGGTGCACTGAAAAACAGAAGACCTTCTGTAGATCTAGGACATAGTTTATTGTTGGCTAGAAAGATGAAGAGTTTGAAATAGACCTCCCAGGTTTTTACTATCATTGTGATGGAGTACCTAAGGATGGACAAGCTTTCATTGTGAATTATGATAAAATAACCACTCAAAGAAAGATCTGGGTAGATTTTTTATACTATACCTTGATGAATATAAAAATACCACTTTAGCATTTCACTTGATAACCTTGGCATGGTAGTATTGTGCATAAATTATCAAAGCTATATTATGTCAGTATTTGTAGTTTAATATATAGAATGGTTTTAGTTATTGTGAACTGCATTCTGGTGAAAGAGGTAAAGGGATTAATAATTTCCTTATACAGCAAGATGGTCAAGAGATTTACAGCATCTAGTGTCATTGTTAGAAACAAAAGTACTTAAGTTAGATAGATCCATATATATGGCCCACAGCTAATGTGCTACTTAATTACATCATTATTTTATTATTTAATATTATGTTTAATTTGATTAATTTGGATGTGACTAGAAAAATCATCAAAACTAATAACATTAAAGAATTTTGTAGAGTGACATCAAATATTTAAACTGAACAAGATAAATGAATATGTAAAAAATGTAATTTCAATGCAGTTCCTGATGCAGATATATGGTTATTCCCAACTATAACACGTAGTAACTGGTTTGGGTTATTTAATTGGAGAAACAAAACAGAAAACTTGGAAAGGAGAGAAACACAGCAAA
>PVKE010048925.1:0-11427 GCA_004027555.1 Craseonycteris thonglongyai | reverse complement strand
CACTTGGGTCAGAAATGAGGAGAAACTCAAAGGTTCTTACTGAGTCTTGTCTTTTTTTAATTGTTAAATTTATTGGGGTGATGTTGAGTCTTCATTTTGTTGTTGTTGTTTGTTTTTTTAAAGATTTATTTTATTGTTTTTGACAGAGACAGAGAGAGACAGAGAGAAGGGGGAGGGCCCAGAACAGTCTCCATAGTTGTAGTCATCAGTTTTTCAACATGGCTTTATTCCACGAAGGTGGTCGGGGGCTGAGCAGGGCAGGAACTGGGCTGGGGGCTTCCTTCATGGAAGGCACGCCCCCTCAAGCCAGGGGCCCAACTGGGGGGCAAGAACCGAACAAGGAGCCTCCCACATGGGAAGCACACCCCAGTTCAGCATATGGGTCTGCATGGGCTGGGGCTGGGATTCAATCCTTGGTCCTCGGGGATGCAAAGCGAGTGCTTAACCCGCTGAGCCATCCTGGCTTCCTCTAGTTTTTTAATAAATTGCTTAAAATCAATATCCCAAAGTAGTTTCAGGGTAGTAAAATTTTGGTTCCTTTCAGAGGAAACAAAAGTAATAGTTTGCTCCATTCTGATGTAAAATACCTTTTTTTAAAAAAAAGATTTATTTTATTGTTTTTGACAGAGACAGAGAGAGACAGAAGTAGGAGGGCCCAGAGCAGTATCCATAGTTGTATGTCATCAGTTTTTCAAACCAGGTGCCTCCAACATGAGAAGCTTGCCCCAGCGAGAACCAAACTGGGGGCCACACCCCAGTTCGGCATATGGGTCTGCGTGGGCCGGGATCAGGATTTGATCTTTGGACCCAAGGGTTGCAAAGTGAGCATTTAACCCAATGAGCCATCCTGGCTTCCCCAAACTTTTTTTTTTATATAAGATTAATTTTTTTATTGTTTGAGAGAGACAGACGGAGAGAAGGGGGAGACTCATATCATTAGTTTAATTCCACACAGATGGATGTGGGGCCCCACAGGGTGGGAACCAAACTGAGGGCCTCCCATATGGGAAGCATGCCTCAGTTCAGCACATGGGTTTGCATAGGCCAGGCCTGGAGGACTTGAACCCTAGCCCTCTCCGCTGCAATGCAAATGCTCATCCTTTTGAGCTCTGCTGCATCCCTTTCTTTGCAAACTTACTCAGATTGTAGGATGTAGAACAAAGTTATGTTTAATAAAATTTGATTGTAGCGCTGGGGACCGAGGATCGAATCCCGACCCCGGCCCGTGCGGACCCATATGCTGAACTGGGAGCTCCCCCAGTTCAGTTCTCTCTCTGTCTCTGTATCTCTCTCTCTTTCTGTCAAATAAATAAAATAAAATAAAATAATTAAAATAAATAAATAAATAAAATTTGAGGTGAGATTTTATTCATTTCTGGGGGGAGAAATGTTATAATTATACATTTAAAACCATGCTGTGTCTTATTCCTTCAAAAGCAGTCTCAATTTTCTGATAAAATCTGACTAAGAAATGCTGTCCCCCTTACTTCCATTCTAGCTGTCAGTTCAGAGTAGAAGTTGGTTACAGCCGAACATTCTGCTGTCCCCCCAGCTCTCTAGGCCCTGCAGGTCCCTATAGTGTGGGGGTAGAGCACACACTGCGTTACCAGCACTGGTATGGTAGACACGTGGCATACACTCCTTATCCAGTTTGTTTGCATCCAACTCAATGTTCTGGTTAATTTATGCTGATGCCTTTGAAGTCACAAATTCCACAGGTGACTCCCACTTCCCTTCAATGTGTCCCTTCATTGGCATTCGTGGCCAGGAATGACCTGTTCCCTGCTTCATGCCTTCTTCCTTTGATGATGTCTTTAGCATGTCTCCCTACATTCTTTGCCTCCTGAGACAGACACCCAGTAGTCAACTCCTCTGCAGCTGCTATTGTGTAAGAGTTAGATATTGTTCAGTCACTGGTTCCCGCACCTTAATGTGGGCTGCAAAGGAAACCAGCCTGTCAGAACAAGGCCTCCCACCCCCTCAGAGAAGTGGGGCGTCTCACTGACACAGGAACCCCCTTCCCCAGTCATCTCTGCTGGGGAAAGTTATCTCCCCTTTGAGAGGCTCGATTTACTCACTAATAAAGTGAGAGGCAGCGGTCAGATGCTTTCCACGTTCCTTTCAGCTCTAATGATCTATGAATAACTCACAGAGTGAGAATTTTAAAGTCTGATGCATCCAGCCATTCCTTCCAATAAGGAAGGTCACTTCAATCTAGTATACAACCTACTAACATTATGTTAATCTGATCAAGTAGAAGCTTCCTCAAAATGCTACTTTCTGTGCTATTTCATTAATTGGGTGGGGGTTCTGGGGAAAGCAGCACATCATGTGTTTAGTAGTCTATAAATGTCAATATTAGCAATTATAGAACTTGTATTTCAGTAAAAGGAAAGCTGTTTTTATAATTTAAAAATCTTTACTTTTTAAATATTAGGGCTTTTTCTTTTTATTAACAAATTTCATTAAATACATTTGAGACTGATAAAAGAATATATGTAGCGTATGTGTAATTTACGAGACAAAATGAGCACCGTGAGCCCAACGTTCAGCTTCAGAATCAGAGCATTTCCACACCTCCTGTCTGCCTGTTTTCTCCCTCTCCCATGCCTGCATTCCCAACACTTGTGCCCGCTACTCTGGATTTTGTGTATCATTCATCTGTTTTTGAAACATATGATTTTATCACATATGCATGATTCCTAAGGAAAGATTTTGCATAAATTTGGAGTTCTCTGTTTTGAAAGTTCAGTCGAATTTGTCTATAAAACCCTCGGGTCTTGGTATTTTCTTTGTGGAAAGACTTATCTTCTAATTCAATTTATGTAAGAATATAGAAACTTCTTTTCAGCCTAGGTTATATTTTTCTAAGAATTTGTTCACTTGGTGTCTTGCTGGTCATCTTATATTCACAGTCAGTGGATTTACCTGGAGCTTTCTTTCTTTTCTTTTCTTTTTTTTATTGTTAAATTTTTGGGGTGGAACTTTCTTAATGTGTGTGTTTGTAAAAGCCTTAAAGTAGGAGGGTTTTTTAAGGCTTCTTATCATCTTTTTTCATCTTTTACAGGTAATATCTGTTCACATTCTGATCAGATAGACAGTTTGTCAAGTTGTTTATACAAATACAATTTCAGCTGAATGTCCTCTCAACTAATTTTTCTAGAAAGATTTCTTTTTCTTGTCTCCTCAAAGCTGATTTTGATTTTTTTATGACTATTTTTTTTTGTTTTTTGTTTTTTATTGTTTTTGAGAGAGAGAGAGAGAGAGAGAGAGAGAGAGAGATACAGAGAGAAAACTGAACTGGGGGAACTCCCCAGTTCAGCACATGGGTCCGCAAGGGCTAGAGCAGGGATTCGATCCTCAGTCCCCGGTGCTGCAAAGTGAGCGCTTAACCCACTGAGCCATCCTGGCTTCCCCTGATTTTGATTTTTAATGATAATATGTGGGGTATTTCTTAGCTACCCATCCATCCACTGTACTCAAATGTATAATGAATGTCATTGATAGTCCGATGACTTAGCAACACAAAATACCCACTGTTTTATTTTTGAATTTGGATTATATGACATGGTAGTGCAGCTATAAAAAGGCATTTAAAAAGAAAAAATACAAACAGTAACATTAACAAAATCTTAATTTAGAACCTTTGTATCTTTTCTGAATATTTTATCTTCTAAAATTTAAATGAATAGAAATAAACATTCCTGTTAATTGCATACCTTCTGGATAATCTAGATTTCCAAGTAAATAAATATGTAGGAAATGAAGTTATGTGTAGATTGGTCAGGAGAACAAGATTATAGTAATTAACTATCTGTTAACTATTCTTCACATCATTAAAGACTGTCCATTTCTTAACCATGTTCAATGCCAAATGTAATTACATGTGATGATGCTCTTCTTATGAGTACATTATTATGATATACGAGGGTTATCATGAATGCCTCTATTTTTCATATTACATGGCTGGATACTTCCCAGACAGCATATATACACACATATATATATGTGTGTGCATACATATATATGTATATATAATGTAATACACCCTATAATTCAAAGTTTCATAAAATATTGAGCTGAAACTTGAAATGGAACATATTGATAGTTTGAAAATATTTTGCAGGAAGAAGCTGTTTGTTTAGATTCTGAGGTAGATGAGCATATTAGCTGGTTCCAGCAAGAATATGTGAAAATAGAAAAGGACTGGAGAGAAATCGATAAGAGGATGAGCCAGACTTTGCAAATAAGAAGGAAGCTGATTGGAAGCAGAACACCTCTGAAGGACATTCTTAAAATGTTTCCTTTCTTGAAGAGCCCTTATCAGGTATCTTTATTCACTTATAATACTCTGATTATAGTGTCAAAATTGACTTTCCTCTTCCCTCTTCGAGTGGTCACAGCACTATGTAGAAAGCCGGTGGATATGAATCTCAGTAGGGTGTGAGGCCCATGAGGACAGTGGTAAGAATCTCTGAAGGCATATTCTGATAACACTACACCGTATGCCTTTAGATTTAAAAAGTCCCCTGTCATTGGACATATTGGAAGGCTGTGGAACAGTGTGAAATATTTTTCATTTGTATGCATTTAGACAATCAAGATAATTTATTTAGGAACTATTAGTCTGCAGTATTACTCAAAATTTATTTCCATCATCATCTCAGATCATTTCATAAAATGACCTCAAAATGTATGAAGTTTAAGGGGCAATTCAAATACTTTGCCATTTGGTTTACTTAATGCGGTCATTTAAGGGTCTAATTACACTTTTAGCTATAGTATATAAAGAAAGGATCATCATAGTTTTTACCTGAAAACACATTCCGTGGAAGAATTCTTTGGATGCCATCAACCACATTGAAAATGAAAAGTTTCACATATTTTTCTTCTTTAAAAAATAAAAAAATCGCAAGAATTTGCTTGCATGTTTTATTTTAATAATAATGTCTGTAGAATTATATACCGGGAAACTATGCAATTGTTACCAACCAATGTCACCCCAATAAATTTAACAATAAAAAAGAAATTATAATAATGTCAATAGCAAACATCTGAGCTATGTAGCAGGCATGTTCTTAGCATTGTACATTGACTGTTTTATCTGTTCCTCTCAGCCGCCCTACCTTGATTTTTGTTTGCTTTCTCTTAATCTTTTGGTTGCTATAATATGAACATTGTTGGCCAGTAACCTCTACCTATTAGAAACGTATGCCAAATTGACACAACTACAAAATGTAGTTTTCAGGCAAAAACCTGTCATACTAAAAGTCTATAAACTCCTTAAATGCAGAGAGCCTGTTTTAAACATCTCAGTAGTTCCCAAAGTGTCTAGCAGTGTACTGTATGAAATACAAATGAAATGTTGATTTTTTGAATGCTGAGTTAGCGGATGATTGATGTGTTAGTCTGTTCAGGCTGCTGTAACACAAATACCATAGACAGGGTGGCTTATAAACAACAGTTCTGGAGGCAAGAAAGTCCAAGATGAAGGCATTGGCAGGTTTGGTGTCTGGTGAGACCCTGCTTTCTGGTTTTCTGGTTCATGGATCGTGCTTTCTGGCTGTAACTTCACAGAGCTGAAGAGACAAGCTAGTAGTTCTCTGGGGTCTTTGTTGAATCCCATTCATGAAGGCTCTGTCCTCATGACCTAATCACCACCCAAAAGCCCCACCTCCTAATATCATCATATTGGGCATTAGATTTCAACATGAATTTTGTGTGTGAGCAAATACCAAATACAAATTCAAACAATGCTCCAAATTTTCCAATAGGAGATGCTAGTTTTCACCTTCCTGACAAACTATTTCAACAACTATCATTTAGAGATGAAGAACCGTTCAGTCCATAGCAGTTGATAAGGCCGCCCTGTCTCTGATGTTGCAGCCTTGAGGTCTTCATTGAAGTGCAGTGTCCAAAGGTTCAGTGATTAAAATAGATGAGCCATGGTTCAGTGGCCTTTCAAAAAACTATAAAAGATGTTAAGTTGAGGTCCATTATTAGCCTGAGTGCGGGGTAGAGAGGAAATTTCAGACCCCAAACTGTATCTCTCATGCTTTGTCTTAAGTCTGTCTCCCTTACCCTCTCCCTGCCCAGCCCCTCGGTTATTTAACCCTTTTCATCCAAAATATGGAATGAGATGGTTTTTATAATAAGTGTACTTATTGAATCCAGTTGTCTGTTTCTTATTTTAAGAGAGTTAAATATTTTAGGTTTCTTCAGGAAATACCTTCCTAACTTCGCCTTGTGTAGTTAGCAGGGATTTATTATTGAAAAAATACTTGCTGTATTTCCTAGAACAAATACAAGCCTGACCTGATTTATAAATGCCCAGGTAACAAACCACCCCTACAGTAGGACAGATGCCCCTGCTCCAAATCACCTCCACCACTTTTAGCTACTACTGTTGTGACAGCCTTGGAGCTCAGGGAATGGTGGACACAGGTGTGGCAGATAAGGAGCAGCCAGTGTGGGAAGCTGGTCCTAGGATTCACCCTGACTCTCCGTCACCACCTGTGCTCATCAGCCTCTTCCCCTCAAAAAACTTTCAATCGAAAATTTAATGTTTAAAATGTAAAAAATATGCCTTATTAGGCTATTCAAGATATTATCATCTGGGAGTGCGTTACTGGGATCTGTTGGTTGTGCCAGAAGACAAGTAGAGAGTTGAGGAAGAGAAAATAGTAAACACAAATTTAAACGATTGCCCCAATTTTCCAATGAATCCTTTGAGATGTTAGTTTTCACCTTCCTGAGAAATTATTTCAACAACTTTGTAGAACTTAAGTGAAGTACTTAAGAATTACCAGCTAACATAACTATTAATTAATTAATAAGTATATTAATTAACATACATATTAACTTTAAGTAGAGAAATCTGGCAATTTCCTCTTAACCAAGTGAGAAAAGTTAATATTTCTAGTAATAGGAACAATTACCATCTTGTGCTTTCTGATGCAGTGTGAAGTGTCTGCATTTTTGACGAACATGCATAAATCATGAAGAAATATACAAACCTAGATTGGCAAAGTAATTGGCTTCTGCATTTCAAAAATGTTAAGGAATCTGAGAGAAAATGAGCTATTTCAGACTGAAGGACACAAGGTGACATGATCTCTAAATCTCACATGTGTTCCTGGATCAGATCCTTAATTTATAAACAGAATGATTATTGGCAAGCTTGAATGAGGTCCATGAATTAGAATTTTCTGATTTTGATGGTTATGTTGTGGTTATATAGGAGAATGTCCTTGTACTTAGGAAATACACAATGAAGAACTAAGGGGCAAGGGGCATGTCTACAGCTTACTTTCAAATGGATCAAAAATGTTAATGCTGGGAGAAGTTGCCTGAAGGGAATTTGTGATTTCTACTACTCCTGTAACTTTAATGTAAACTTGAAAATAAAGATGGGGGGTGGGGGGGTGGGGAGGGGAGACAACCTATATGGGCCCAGGGAAGTGGAGAAATATTCATCTTCTTCATGTTCCACTTTATAACTCCCTGTTGAGAGAAGCCCTTTTAGGGCATTAATCTAGATTAGTGGTTCACTGAAGGTTGCCTGATAACAAAACCTCTATACCTTTATGAGAATGTGCATTCCAGTTTCCTGATAACTTTTGGACCTTACCTTTGGGCAACTGATGATCTACCAAATATTCAAGGAACGATGAGACCCCAGGGGGTGGTATGTAACTGTTCTTTACAGAGTTTTAGGGAAAGTGATGATGACATCAATTCCTAAGTGATAGTCTTAAAATGCCATTCTGTCAAAAAAAAAAAAAAAATGTGGGGAGTGGGGAAGTGGTGGTGGAATTCTCTGAGATGAAGAACTTAGGCAGTGGCAGGAAAAGGTGGTTTTGAGTAAAGGGGATTTCATAAAGGTAAACTGTTTTGCCTTTACCTTGTAGTCCAATATCTTACATGTACATTGTTTTTTATAGTTTATTTCTAATCTTAGAGAGTCTCTAAAGCTCTTTCCTTTTAAGATACTAAATTTAGGTATTTTTCAAGGGTTGTCTCCTAAAAATCTAAGTTTACTTTTTCGTCTCTTTTTGGATGTTGCCAAAACATAACAATGTAGTTTACCTAAAGAAATGTAAGATCCTAGAACGGGGGTGGTGAACCTATGGCACGCGTGCCCAAAGCGGCACGCGGAGCAATTATTTCGGCACGCGCTGTGAATACCATTAAAAAAATTACTGTTTATGCTCTTATAGACATAAAAATAATCGATACCTCTATCTCACTCGATGGGTTGGCACGCGAGTCAAGTGAGTATACTCTTATTTCATAAGCTTTGGCACTCAATCGCCAAAAGGTTCGCCACCCCTGTGACCTAGAATCTTAGTTGGGTTATCCAAATCATTTAGTTGTCTGCATCCAAAGTTTTAATTTTACAGGCTTTGAAGTGTGCCATGTCGATTATTTGTCTTTACCTATTCATTTCAGGCCTTTCATTCTTTCGTAGTCCTCTATCCTAAATCTTTCACTTCTCCACTAAAGCTACTCAAATATCTAGTATATATTTTAAACTACATTCAAAGTTTAATATGATCCTAACAAGTTATTTACTTCCTTACATTAGCTTTTCTAAAGATCTGATATTTTTTTCTTCTTTCAGATATTTAGAGAATTTCAACTTCTTACAAGAACAGATATCTATAAGAGAACAAGGCACATTTTGGAATCCTATTCAGAAAATATACTGACTTCTTTTTCAGTGGTCGACAATCCAATCAATATTGCATTGCAAGAAAAAATGAAACAGCACACAGATGAAGACCTGTTGAAATGTTAGTAAGCCTGAGGAGTGGGCGATCTGGCCTCAGTTATTGGTATAATTCAGGATAATTAGAAAAGTCCTGTTTGGGTAATGAGTCAAGTTTAGTCAAAAACATGTGGGAAAGGAAAAAGAATTTCTCAAATAATAATAGCAGGGGTTGGGGGTATAGCTTTTATAAGTATTAATACACTCAATAATTGAAATTTTATTTCAAGAACCAGAAAGCTGCTAATTTCATAATCTAAATCACAAGGTAAGGCTTGATAAAATTCCCCTGGCTGATGGACAGAGAGTAAAGAATTCTTAACGTGAGATTGTGAATGTTTATTAGGAGATGTTGGTTAAAAATGGCTGTGAAACACTGATCTAAGAAGTCTAGCTTGTTCTCTGTAGAAGGTAATGATTTAAAAAAGTTCAGATGTTTTAATACTGGCTTTGCTTACAACAATTGGTAAAAGCTTATTTTTACTTGACTGTAAGCATGTTTGCTTTGACAGATATGAAGATGACAGCCACATGTTTACTCCTCCCAGATGTTTTTGGGGATGATCCCAGCCTTTTTGTCATTGTGAATAAGCAGGTATGCAGTGTATCATTGGTTTGACATTACACATCTTCATGTAATTTATTCGAAAGTAGGGTGGTGTTCTGTTTGGAAGCATGTTTTGTCATATTTACACATGGGCTAAATTGCAACAAACTCATTTGTCCTGGTTAAATCAAGGCACCATGTATTTAAGCTGTTTTACACATCAGAGGATGGTGACTCCATTATCTTTTTTTTTTTTTTTTTTAGGTGCAAGTGTGCACTCCTGTGTTAGAAGTTAAGAACCCTTTCAGCACTGATGTCTGTGAATTTTCTTTGTATTTAGAAAAAGAGAGACTCACAAAAGTGGATGACTGTGTTACAGCCTTGGCTGCTCTGGTAGCTGCCTTTCATGTATTTGGGATTGAGTGTCCAACACGACTGTCCCAAACCCTCAACTTCCTGGAGACACTGATTTTTGATATTAACAGTCCCCATTTTCCTTCTATGAAAGAAAAGGATGCAGGATTTCAACACCCAGTCATTTAATAGCACGCCAAATGTATCAAAGTTGATTATCTGGGACAGCTGAAACTTTAAAAAACGTTGTTTTGAATTAGGGTTGTGGTGGAGGTAAGTATTAGAAAATCATCTCAAAGATGTAGATGAATTTCAATGCCTTCTATCTTTATACATACTTATATTCTTTGTGAAATCTTGTAATATAATACTACTTAATAAAAGAGCTGTTTTATATATTTTGAGTTCTAAGAAATTCTGTGATCCCAGTGATACTTTCATGGGTGCATTAGTTTTTAATAAGCATTGTACTTCAGCTTTGCTCAAGTCCTTTGGCAGTGGCAGGGTATGTATGACCTTGCACTTAATGTGCCCACATTTGAAAGACTTTTTTTTTTTTTAAGGTTTATTTTATTGTTTTTGACAGAGACAGAGATAGACAGAGGCAGAGAGGGGCAGAAAGAAGGGGGAGGGCCCAGAGCAGTCTCCATAGTGGAACTTCATCAGTTTTTCAACATGGTTTTGTTCCACACAGGTGGGTGGGGGTTGCGCAGGGTGGGAACTGGGATGGTGGCCTCACGCAAGGGAAGCACACCCCAGTTCAGCATGTGGGTCCACAGGCCGGGGCCAGGATTCGATCCTTGGTCCCCAGGGCTGCAAAGCGAGCGCTTAACCCTCTGAGTCATCCCAGCTTCCCACCTTTGAAAGACTTAATGCCCAAGAAGCTGCACTTTCAGGCGCCATGAGACTGCCTCTTTGGTCTGAACATTGATTGCTTGGAAACATTTTGAACTTGAACATTTTAAGATGCACATACTCCCCGATTCTTCTTTTCCCTAGCTGACCTGCCTGGCCCTGGGTGTTTGGTTTCCTTCATTCTATTTGTTAAGAAAGAGCTGCTTCATTCCTGAGGGTATGAAGGCTCCTCAGTGCTGGCTGATCTCGCTGGCATGGGTTCTGATCCTCTGTGACCCGTGTTTCTTACACTGCTTCTGACCCGTGTTTCTTACACTGCTTCCCTCCCTTGAGGTACCATACAGTGCCGCAACCCTGGTTCTTGTCTTCCCCGCAGTTTCTGATTTTCCCTGGCTTTGACTTCCAGTGTGTCCGCCCTGGTTGCCCGACGCTTGTGTGGCTCTGCAGTGCAGACCTAGCTTTTCTCTCCCGGGGCCACTTGGGCATCTGCTTCCAGTTTCCAGGTAAGGGCCCTTCCTACACCTGCTCTCTAGTCTCTCTCAGGAGTCCTAGTCCTGGTTCCTCCTCCAGCCCAGAGTCCCATGTCATAATTCATCCACCGCAGTCTTAAGGTACCCCCCCTTGGTGTCTACATCACAGTATCGATGTTATCTATCAGTTTTGATAGAACAGGTTGGTTTAACTGAAGAAATTTAAGTGTGCTAATATTTGCATCACAATGTGATGAGCATTTCTTGGGTTACTTCATCAAATCAAATTTTTAAAAAGTTTAAGAGGTGCATATAAATTAAAAAAATAGTTTTGTAAAACACATCTCTTGAAATTGTGCAAAACACTAATGCCTTTCTCTCTGACAATGCGTAAGTGAAATAAAAGTACCGTATTTTCCGGCGTATAAGAC
>PVKE010048924.1:0-11425 GCA_004027555.1 Craseonycteris thonglongyai | reverse complement strand
GGGGGAGCTCCCAGTTCAGCATATGGGTCCGCACGGGCCAGGGCTGGGATTCGATCCTGGGTCCCCGGCGCTGCAAAGTGAGCGCTTAACCCACTGAGCCATCCCGGCTTCCCCGAGAGGCTACAAATCTTGAATAAGATTGCTCAGCTAACAAGTGGCAGAACTGAGATTCAGGTCTTGGAATGTCTAAATCCAGAGCCTGGGCTCTTACCTATCTTACCAGAAATTACAATTCAGTCAGATACTGAAGTCCCCAGATGTGTTTTGTTTGGCCTACACACTGTTTTGCTTTAACATTTAAAAACTGAGATGCCAGGGGAAGCCGGGATGGCTCAGCGGGTTAAGAACTCACTTTGCAGCCCCGGGGACCGATGATCAAATCCTAGCCCTGGCCTGTGCAGACCCATATGCTGAACTGGGGTGTGCTTCCCATACAGGAGGCCCCCATTTCAGTTCTCAGCCCTCAGTTCGGCGCCTTGCTCAAGGGGGCATGCCTCCCATATGGGAGGACTCCAGCCCAGGTTCTGCCCTATGCAGCCCCCGCCCACCTGTGTGGAACAAAACCATGTCGCAAAAAACTGATGACATACAACTATGGAGACTGCTCTGGGCCCTCCCCCTTCTCTCTGTCTCTTTCTCTGTCTGTCAAAAACAATAAAATAAAATTTTAAAATCTTAAAAAATAAATTGACATGCCAACATTTGAAAACAGGGCTTTTTAGTATAAAAATCTAGATTCTGACTTCTCTTTAAAGATTTATTTTTATTGTTTTTGACAGAGAGAGAGATAGACAGAGGGAGACAGAGAGAGAAGGGGGAGGGCCCAGAGCAGTCTCCATAGTTGACAGCATTAGTTTTCCATGTAGTTTTACTCCACAGGTGGGCACGGGGCTGCGCAGGGCAGGAACTGGGCTGGGAGCCTCCCGCATAGGCCCCGGCAAGAACTGAACTGGGGGCACTCCCCAGTTCAGCATATGGGTTCACATGGGCAGGAGCCGGGATTTGATCCTCAATCTCCGGGGCTGCAAAGCGAGCACTCAACCCACTGAGCCATCCCAGCTTCTCTTTAAAAATCTGAGGGAAGATGTGGTACTATGGGTCCACTTTCTCATATGACTGATTATCAGCTGCTGCTTTAAACAGGGCATGTGACCTCAAGTTTGCCCTAGTCTGCACCACTCCCTACTGTTTTCCACCCAACCCACTTTCTTGTTTATACCCATCTGTAGACCTGTGGAGACCTGGGTCCTATTCCTAGTGCTGGCTTGAACTGGCTGTGACATTAGTAAAGTATGACATCTTTCTGGACTTTACCCATAACTGATGCCCACTCTGAAATAACCTCCTAAAGTATTTCTGTGCCCCTGGTGGGAGAAGCCCATCCATATCTTGGCCACCTGGTTGTGTGTGTGATCAGAGTCTGTGTGAATGCCACCAGGAGTTGGCCAGTGTTAGTCACTCATCACCATCATGCCACTGCACTGTGTATCTGATGTTCCTGTGACACGAGACACGAGGGGACAGGTTGGACATGTTGTGATGCACATTTCCAACATTTTGGTCAAAGGGTCTGACTTCCACATGCCTTTGCTCATCTATTCCAGAAGGCTGAGATTTCAGCATCTGAGTATCCTATTCTGACCCCATTTCTGCTGTAGTGTACATGAGAGAAAATCTGTAGCCCGGTTGAGAACATCCTCTCTTTCTCTCTTACACACACAGACACACACACCAGAAATAGCCATACTTTATAGTCTTCACAACCACCTAGTATCTAACTTGGGTTTCTAAGATCTGATCTTTGAAGCTCTGGAATTGTGGAAATGGAAATGTGGATGGTATCTTAGATGTAGGTCATCTAGTTCAATAATAGCAAATCACTTCCGCTTCATTTGCTAATTCCAGTCCATTGGTAGAATGTTGAAAAGGTTTCTGAAGCTACATGGGGGCAGGGAATGATCATATGCCAAGAGCTATCATCAATGGGGCTGTAGCAGTACCTATGCCAAAATTACACAGAAATGAAAACCGGTCTGCGCAAGGGAGATGAGTTGCTCAGAGTCACTCAGCAACGCAAGGCAGCGTCCAATCCAGAGCAGGGTCTCTCTTGATCTTGAAGCCACTGTGGCTTCCACTGTATTAGCTCAGAGAAGGAAACAGAATGGGAGGAGAGATGACAGAAGCAAGACTATGACCCAGGAGTCCTGGGTCCCCCAAGAAGCCTGGTTGGGGCTAACAAATTCAGTTCTATCCCACTAGACTGAGCCCTGCCAGCCTGGCCTATAGCTCCTGCTCCACTTCTTAGAGTCCCTTTGCTCCTGTCCCAGTTTCCTGTCTCATTTTCCTCAGGCTTGGAGAGTGTACATCAGAGCATGGGGTCCCCAGGGACCCTAGGCCCTACATACCTTCTTTTGGCAGGCTTCAACAAACTCCCAGCCCCCTCCGTTTTGGAAGAGAAGTCCTAGGACAGGGTTCTTAACCGTACTGGTGCCATGGACCCCTCTGGCAATCTGGTCAAGACTCTGGACCACTTCTTTTTTTTTTAAAGATTTATTTTATTGTTTTTGGCAGAGACAGAGAGAGACAGAGAGAAGGGGGAGGGCCCAGAGCAGTCTCCACAGTTGTACATCATCAGTTTTCGACATGGTTTTGTTCCACACAGGTGGGCAAGGGCCGCACATTGCAGGAACTGGGCTGGGGGCCTCCCACATGGGAAGCACACCTCAATTCAGCATATAGGTCCACACAGGCTGGGGCTGGGATTCGATTCTCAGTTCCCGGGGCTGCAAAGTGAGCGCTTAACCAGCTGAGCCAGCCCGGCTTTCCCTGGGACCACTTCTAAGAATGTTTATAAGTGTGTAAAATAAGACATATAGGGCTACACACAAAACCAATCATATGGAAATACAGTTATCAATATATTTTTATAAAATTTTGTGATAGACTAATATTAAAACAGAGACCTGTCAGGAGATATAACTATTGTCATTTTAAAGGAATGAGCATAAATGATATTTTGAGAGATCTACAACTACTGTCATATGGCATGAAAATATCTGTGATTTCTCTTGGTGAACTGTCAGTACTACTGTGGTCAATGCCTACATTTATAATGAAACACAGTATTCAATTTGAGTTAAAGGAAATAAAGATGGAATTTTTTTTCATCAATGTTCCTTAATTTTATCTGTGGACACAAGCTGGGAGTCCCTTGCTCTAGCATGTTTCAACAGGAGCCTGCTAATCCAGGAGCCTGCTAATGCAGGGGTTTGCAAACTGTGGCCCATGGAACCCTGAGGACTCTGGAAGTGACATGAAGGCTGCCACATGGTAGGGGCAGTGAGACAAGTGTCCAGACACCTCTGTGTCTACCACCTCTCCCTCAGCCTGAGCAGGTTGTTTTTTATTTGAGCTCATTGTTGTGATTCACATAATATTCCTTTGTATAAAAGGGATCACTCATTTGTATCTGAATGTCAAAATCTTCACTGAGCCCACCCACCTCTTCATGTGATATGAAACAAAGCCAAGAGGGAGCGTGGTGAAGGTGCTGGAGGCACCCCGTGGCCGGGTTGGGGCTGTGGCGGCCAGGGGAGGCAGTGGGAAGTGAACTTCCGGCTACCACTGCCTGCCAACCATTCAGGGAAGCAGTCTTCCATGACCAAGCCCAGGGCTAAGAGTCAGGAGATCTGAATTCGAGATCCTAGTTCTGCCACTACCTTGAGTTTCTCATCTGCTAAACAAAGACAATAATACACTGGTGTGGAGAAGACCAAATAAGAGAAAGATGTAAGAAGCAGAAAGAACCTTTGAAGGGATTTTAATTTATTTGTCTCTAAGCCTGAAACCCTTTCTCCCCACACCAGGAAACCAGGTAGGTAGTCCCCTTATTCCATGACAGTATAATCCCAGTCACCCAGCACAACGATGCAGTCAGATTTGTGGTTGAGCAGCCAAGGTCAGTCACCCAGTCTGTCAACTGACCTAAATTTTCCCTCTTTGCTGTCCCTGCTGCCATGTCACTGACTGGCCTGCATTTCTTAAACAGCCCCAGTCTCTGTTCTCCAATCTGATTCCATGGAGCCCAAACACTTTCTGACTATAAATTCTGACCATGTCCTTCTCCTGCTTCAAGACCCATGGTGCCTCCTCACTGCCCACAAGGCCAAGTCCAACCTCCAGAGCATAGCAACCCAGACTCCTGGGTTAGAGTCCTACCTGCCTTCTTCACTAGTCCAGACAACAGTGCAAGTCCAGGGAGCTGTGGGAAGAAGAGATGATTCGAGAAATGAGGGATGCTTCTCTCCCGGGGGCTGAAGGGGTAGACACAGGGCAGCTGGAGAGAGAGGAGGACTCAGAGAAATTCTCTTGATGGGGCAGAGCACAGGTGTGGCTCTACCGCCTGTCTGGGTCAGACAGAGGTTATTTTCAGAGACCAGTCATAAAGAAAAGAGCTAGAAGCACCTGTACAGGTGTGGAAAGTCTGCCATTTGGAACTAGAGGCAGGAACCGGGTCACCAGGGACAGAATGCAGCTGAGAATGGGGAATTCACAGAATTCCAGAGATAAGGGAAATGCAGAGCAGTAAGTTCCATATTCATCTGCCACTCTGCCCTTCAAGGTATCTGCTGTTTCTCAAGAGATGGCTAAGAACTAAGCAGAACATCTGGAGGTTATAAAACTGGGGTATAAAAATTGAATTTCAGGGTCCACCAAGAAGGAGTGTCTCTAATAAACATCCCAGGCTTTCAAATGAAACCCCCAAAGGGCTACCTTCCAGAAGTAGAGGTGAATTAGAAATAGACCAGCCCCAACAAAATTGAAGACTAGCATCTAATCAATTCCCTTAGGACCTAGGTTTAAATGCCTACCAAAAGCAAAAATAAAAATCTCTCTGAAGAAAGATAGTACCATTCTGTGCCTCAAATTTTCCTATAATTTTTTCATATACAATATCTGCCATGCCATCAAAATTTGCCTGCCATCTCAGTAGACAAGACCAAATGGCTAAAAACCAAGAGAAAACATAGACAATAGAAATAGGCTCACAGAAGATCCAGACATTGACAATATAGGACATGGACTTTAAAACATATGTGATTAATATATTCAAGAAATTATATGTCCAGATGGAGAATTTTAGCAGAGAGCTAAAATCTATCAAGTAACATCAAATGCAAATTCTAAGACTAAAATTAAGAACTCATTAGATGTCTATAACAGTATTATATTAGCACAGCTAAAGATAAAATTAGTGAACTGAAACTCTAGTCAGTAGGAAATACCCAGACTACAGCATATGTAATACAGAAAAGAGTCATGTGGAACACGGTTAAGATGTCTAAATATGTGTAATTGAAGGGAGAGGGAGAGGAGAAGGAAGAAAAGGAGAAAGAAGTAAAGGAGAAAAAGATGACAAAAACGTAGGGGGAGGGGGCATGGATGGGGAAGAAGGAAGAAGAAAGGAGAGAACTGAAGAGAAATGAAGCGATACCAGAAGCAATATTTGATGGTGGTCAATAATTTTCCAAAGCTTATGAAAGACATTAAGCCACAGATAGGGCCTACTAAGGTGTAACTGCTGGAAATCAAGATAAGGGGGAAATCTTAAAGACAGCAATTATCAAACTGACAGGTGCTCTACAGAAATAGTGAAAGCCCGAGTCAATAGAATGGTGTCTTCAAAGTGAGAATAAATATTATCGAGCATAGAGTAATAGTTCTCAAGCTTTAATGAGTATGAATCACCTGGGCTGAGGTAGGAAAAGGAGAAGTGTTAAAATTATAGATTTCCAAATCTTACCCCAGATGTTTGGATTTAGCAGCCCTGGAGTAGTCAAGGACTCTACTTTCAAAACGTATTCTGTGTCTGATGCAGCAGGTCTATAGTAGATCATCTGCAATGATGGCTGCAACAGTTCCTCCCATTCCTGTACCCATGCCCATTTGCAGTGTGTCTTTGCCACTCTTCAAAGCAAGAGATAGAATTTATTTTTTCCTCCCTTTGAATCTGGGCATGCCCTATGGCTTATGTTGACTAATAGATATCAGTTGAAGTGATGTTACAGGTCATCCAAGCCTTAGTCTCAGAGAGAGGCCTTTCATTTTCAGCACTCATCCCTATGGAAATCAGCTGCCATATAAAAAAAAAAAAATTGAACCTACCCTGCTGGCGACATATAAAGAGAAAGGCATAGCCAATAGCCAGCATGAACCACCAGATAGATGAGTGAGGCATGGATCTGTCTAGGTCCAACCAGAACAGAGAAACCACATAGTACTTTGAACAGGGAAAGTTTAATATAAATAATTATTCAGCATAACTGGGTTGGAGTTACGGGAGACTGAAAAATAGGAGTAAAGAGAGTTCTAAAGAATATACAATATAAAGAGCAGCCATTATCATCCCTAGGGCTGACATAGAGCACCCAAGGAAAAGCCGCCCCCAGAACTGAGATCCAGATCTCATTGGAGAGGACATGGCTGTGGCCGACTAAATGTCAGCGAAGTTGCTGTGTCACCACACCAGCCCAGTGAACTTGGTAGCAATCATCCTCTGAAAGTTGCTGGAAATGTGTCCTCTCAGGTGCCTGGAAAGCCATTTATAAGACAGTGCCTCACCAGAGACACTTTGCTACAAAAGTCACTGAGGAACTTGCTGGCTGCCATGTGCTGCTTGCTGCAGATCCAAAGAGCCAACTGTATTTAGTGGGGAAAATTTGTGTATCAGTGGACCCACGCAATTCAAGCCTGTGTTGTTCAAGGGTCAACTGTACTGTGTCACTTACGTCAGACGCCCCCCCCCCATGTTGGAGAGCCAGCCGTCCACTGCAGGAGCTGGATGTGGGGCACCCCACACATTGCAGGCACCTAGTGAGGCAGCGCACTGAAGCCAGGAAGCTAGAACCCTTTCATACTTCAGTGACTCTCCAGCTTCCTCACTGACAAAACAGAGCATCCTGCCAGCTGGCAAAAGATACAGATATTTAGAGGGCCCAGGTCCATTTTCCTAGAGCAAGCTAAAAGGGTAAGTAGCGCTGGCCATCTTGGACTCTCCGGCCCTTGTCAATCTCCATGACTGCGACCCCTTGATCCCTTAGATGAGGCCAGCAGCACTATCTAGCTGAGCCCAGCCCAAATTGCCGACTCAGAATTATAAGTTGGTTTTAAGCCTTAAGGTTTGGGGTAGTTTGTTTACATAAACATTGTAATGCCAAAGTTGCAGGTAAGCTGATTGTTTTCTATTTCCCATTCTTGAGACTTTGTGCAGTTCACTGTACCCAAAATGACGTTCTTGGCCCTCTGCCTGATGGATGCATTTTTCTACAACTACTTAATTAATGTGTTATTAACCTGTAGCACATACAGAAAGGTATACAAGTCATAAATGCACACCTTGATACATTTTCACCACGTGCTTATACAGTTGACCCTTGCACAACACAGGGGTTAGGGATGCCAACTTCTGTGCAGTTGAAAACAGTGTATAACTTTTGACTCCCCCCAAACTTGACTATAGTCAGCCTTTCACACCTGTGGATTCAACGAACCACAGATCAAAACAGTGTTTTTGATCCACAGTTGGAAATGTGAAAATACTATTTCCCATCTGTGGTTTGTCGAATCCACAGATGCGGAAACCCTCAGATCTGAAGTGCCAACTGTATTTACTGGAAAAAATTCACATAAAAGTGGACCTATGCAGCTCAAGCCTGTTTTGTTCAAGGGTCAACTCTACTGTGTCACCTACAGTCAGATGCCTCCCCCCACATGCTCCCTTCCAGTCACTAGCCACGCCCCCAAGGGTATGCACTGTTCTGATGTCTTATACCATGGTTAGTTTTTGCCTGGTTTTGCAGTTTACACCAGTGGATTATACAGTACATTCACTTTTGTGTCTGGCTTCTTTTGCTCAACTCTGTGTTTATGAGATTCATCCACATTACTCTGTGTAGCTGTGGTTTATTTTTATCACGGTATAGTTTTCAATTTTGTGTATGCACTACAATCTATTTATTCATTCTATTGCTGGATATTCAGGTTGTTTCCAGTTTGGGACTTTTACAAAAAGTGATGTTTTCACGTGTCTTTTAGTGAGTATAGGTATGTGTGCATTTTTGTTGGTTATTCTTAGGAGTAAAATTACTGGGTTATGGAACCCTGTCATTGTATATTAAAACTTTTTTAAAGTCAAAATATAAAATGGCATACATAGATTAACAACCACCATGTGAAAGGAGGAAAAAAACTAAACACCTATGCGTGGAGTAAAAAGATATTAGAAGACAAAAATAAAACAAAATGGCTTATGGGTAAAGGAAATAGGAGTGCTTTTTCCTCTTGGCAGTCTGTCTCTCCTAATAATTGTGTAATGACCACATATTATTTCTATAATCAAAAGAAACATTTAATACTGTTGATCTCCAAAGCCTCACTCAAATGCCACCTCCTTCCAAATGCCCTTATCCTAGTCAGATCATCGTAGCCAGCCAATGTCTTGCTTCATGGCAGAGCAGAAACACATTGCAGTAGGAGCACAGTACCTCACCTGCAGAAGGAGCTCCCCAAATGTCTGATGCTTTCCCTATTGCCACAGAAATTTCAACAGCACCTCACATTTCTCAAAAGAGCATCCCGACTTGTCAGTAAGTCACGCAGGAATATGAATCCAGATTACTGTCTCCATTTTCAACTTGAAACCACCTGACACTGAAAGGTTAAGCACTAGGGCCATTGTCACTCAGCAAATTGTTGGTAGAGGCATTCTAAATAGCTCATTCAAGTAAGAGGAATTGGGTACACGACATAATCTACCAACTACATTTTATTTCATTTATTTATTTTAAAGGTTTATTTTTATTGTTTTTGACAGAGACAGAGAGAAGGGGGAGGGCCTAGAGCAGTCTCCATAGGGTAAGGTGACCAGATGTCCCGCTTTTGGCGGACAGTCCCGATTTTTAACAATTTGTCCCGCATCCCACGGCGTTTTTAAAAAGTCCCGATTTTTGGAAAGAATGCACAACAAGCTAGGGAACGGCAGGAGATAGACCAAATTTTTAATCAAGAACCGCCCCCCCCCACCCGCCCCCCGGTCAATGGTGTCTCACTTTACCAATGTTAAAATCTGGTCACCTTACCATAGGGCATGTCATTAGTTTTCTACATAGTTTCATTCCATAGGTGGGCACAGGGCTGTGCAGGGCAGGAACCCGGCTGGGGGCTTCTCGCATAGGAGGCTCACCCCAGTGAGAACTGAACTGGGGAAACACCACAGTTCAGCATATGGGTCTGCATGGGCCGGGGCCAGGATTCGATCCTTGGACCAGGGGCTGCAAGATGAGTGCTCAACCTGCTGAGCCATCCCGGCATCCCCTCAAGTATATTTTAAACAGAGCAGAGTTGGGATGGAGACTAAGAAAAAAGCAAAACTTTGGAAACCTCAGCTTTGTGTTGCCGGCTGTGTAAACTCTCTGAACTTCAGTCCCTTCTCTGTCACAATGGCAGAATGAGAATGTACAAATTTTCAGGATGGCTAATAGGGTTCAATTCTAATTAGGTGGCGGTGGCTGCCTAGAGTGCTACGTTGAGAATGATTCTGAGGACAATTCTAGGCTTAGTGGGGAAGAGTACTGTAATTGATGAATAATTTCTGCCATGAGCAGGGGATTTAAAATTGGTATTATGTTTATTAGATATTTATTTGTCTTGCCTGGACAAATTGCCCATCAAGATCCTTTTCAGCCTTCTGTTCAGAGTTCCCTGTGTGGAGTGGGCGTCATATTCATCCCATAGGCAATTCTCTTAACTCCAAAGGAGAAGGAATTTTAATTATCTTCTAAAACTATAGACTTGGTCTCCAGCAATGTATGTGATCTATATTTAAGTAATCAGTAATACTCTCAGAGATCCTTAGAGATGAAAATGTCTGAATACAAAGTGTTAATTACATAATCATAATCACTCTTTAGCGATAAGTTGTATTACTACAATTGCCATGTTTGACAGCCTTCCCTGTCTGCCCATTGCCCTCCCCTCAGGTTGGAGTTGGTCCTGGGAGGTAGGTGTGTGTGGTTGTAATGTGCAGTGCTGTTACTACACAGATGAACATCCCGGATATAGTCCCACAATCCCAGACTACTCTGAGTCTCCAGGCTTGCTCATGAGCTCACACCTGGAGTGTTATATGGCTTGGGACTTCTAGAGCAGGGGTACCAGTCCATGGCCTGGCACAGCGGGAGGTGGGCGGGGGGCAAACAAGGGAAGCTTCATCTGTGTTTACAGCTGCTCCGCATTGCTCACGTGACCGCACGAGCTCCGCCTCCTGTCCTATCGGTGCAGCATTAGATTCTCATAGGCGCACAAGCCCTATTGTGAATTCACATGTAAGGGATCTAGGTTGTGCCCTCCTTATGAGAATCTAATGCCTGATGATCTGAGGTGGAGCTGAGGTGGTGATTGTATAGCTATTTCATTAATATATTACAATGTAATAATAATAGAAATAAAGTGCATAATAAATGTAATGCATTTGAATCACCCTGAAACCATCCCTCCAAGCCCCCCAACCCCACCCCATCCGTGGAAAAATTGTCTTTCATGAAACTTGTCCCTGGTGCCAAAAAGGTTAGAAACCGCTGCTGTAGGGCAGGGGTGGCCAACAAGTCGATCTCCGTCGACCCGACCAGTCACCAGTCGATCGCGAGGCCAATTTTGGTCGATCGTCGATCGCTCGCAATGTCTGGGGTGGAATTCCGTGTACCATGGACTTTGAAGCGATTGTAGAAGACAAAGCTTTCTAGCAATAGTTTAATGCATTCTGGGAATTTGCCAAGGTCATAAATTCCTAGAATTCTGACAGCCTGACACTGTGATCTCCGCCCACCCAGACAATACATTCTGACTTAGGTGTTACACTTGTCACCGGACGCAACGCGTGAACGCAACAGTTACCACTCGACTCATCGAAGGACACCGTCAGTTAGCTTCAATATTTGGTAGTGTCATACGGTAGCTTCTTTTCTTTTGTATTAACAGTATTATTATCAATCAATATTATTTATCCTCGGTGACCACGTTGAGTTTCAATTTTTCTTCTGTTTAAAATGTAAGTACCTTTTCTTTGTTTTAAATAAAATTGCTTTTCTTACTTATCTATTTACTTGATAAGTGAGCATTCTCGGCAACAGACCTCTAAACTGCGGTCATTACACAGACAGAAAAATAAGAGACAGTATTACAAATATATTAGGAATAACAATAATTCTATTTAAATTAAGAAGTCAGTATTATAAACCGTAATAAATATATTGTAACTTTAACATACTTCTTGTAAATTTGAATATATCTATATTAGATTTTAATATACTTGTATTGTTGTCCCCAATCGTAATATGCAGTATTGTTATTATTTCTCTCAATGTAACGG
>PVKE010048923.1:0-11425 GCA_004027555.1 Craseonycteris thonglongyai | reverse complement strand
CCCACCCCCGCTCCCTCTCTCAAACAATAAAATAAATATTTAAAAATATATAGTAATAGCTAAAAATTATGGAGCCCTCATCCCCAAATACTCTACAAAAGACTTTTATGCTTACCTGTATCCCTCACATCTCCCCACAAAAGATTCACTTTTGTTTACTCCATCAATCTTACAGTGGAGACAACAGGGGCTTAGCTAGTTTAAGCAATTTGTCAAAAGTCACCCAGCTTAAGTACATAGGAGTCAGAATGAAAACCTCAACTTCTGATCCAAAACTATAGAATTTAACCACCATGTTACACTTCCAAGGGTGATTTAATTGAACATGTCTATTGTCTTGGCATTCCAGAGTTGGAGATTCTAATATAGGTCAAGCTTTAACACAAAACTATGCCATATATATTGGATACTGTCCAATAGATTCAGCTGGTGCTCATTTTTCAATAACTTTTGTTATTAATGGTAAATGAGCCAACATATTTTTTAAGGCTCAGGGATACCTGAACATAATTTTTGTAACTCTATATAATTGGTTCAATCAAAACACACTGCATATAATAGATAACAATCAATAGCGTTATCTGTTTTCTTGCAGATTCTGATTTTGTAATATTTGGCCACCTTTCTGATTAAAAAAGAGAATATTTTTCTATTTTGTGAAGCAATATGTGGAAAATCATTTTGCAACTCAATTTCTCAGCTCGTTCCTCCTGCTGAAAGTATAGCTTTTAGAGGCATATGTAAAATATCAGACTTAATTGTCATTGTCACCTACTAATTACCTACTGTGAAGAATATGTTACCTGATAATAACACATTGTATAACACTGATCAAAGCTTTCCTTAGAACACAGAGGTAAGGTAACTATGTGAACTTTTTTGTTTTTAATAACTAGCTCGTCACCAAAGGGGGCAATTTTAGGCCCAGCTAATTTCATCAAACCACCCTTGCCTCTACGCTAGAAAATTTTTTTTAAAGATTACATATACAATTATTTTGTTGATAATTGTTTTATAAAATTTTTTTTTACACAGAGAGAAAGAGATACAGATACAGAGACAGAGAGAGAACTGAACTTGGGGAGCTCCCAGTTCAGCATATGGTTCCACATGGGCTGGGGCCCGGACTCGATCCCCAGTCCATGGCGCTGCAAAGTGAGTGCTCAACCCACTGAGTCATCCCAGCTTCCCCGATAATTGTTTTGTACCTATAAGTACATAAGGAAAATACATTATCTTCAGTGGAATAATTAACGATGTGAAGTAATTAAATAGCCATAGCCTGGGAAATACTGTGCAGCTTAATTAAATTACTCAAACATCATCAGGCCCTCTCTGCATAATATTCTTATTTATTGCATGTTGCATATATTTATGTCTAAGTGTATAAGCTTGTGGATAGAAGTAACACCCTGACAGAAGTGACACTCCTTTTTATATGAGCAGGTAATCTTTACCAAATCTTTTATTCTGAAATCATAAGCATGTTTTTCTGTAACATAACAATATCACACTCAGGCACATTATATGGCAGTATATATACATATACACAGGGGCCAGCAGAGGTAATGCTGTAATGTCATAAGTCTTGCTTTATCTTGAATAAGATGGGCTGCAATTTGAATATTTAACCTGAACTGCCATATAATGTGCTTGAGAGTGATATTGTTATGTTACAGAGTAACATGCTTATGATTTCAGAATAAAAGATTTGGTATAGATTACCAGCTTCTAAAAAAGGAATGTCATTTCTATCAGGGTGTTACTTCTATACACAAGCTTGTACTAAAGACTGTTCTAGTATAACACACTTCTATACCCAGTGAGTATTTGACTCCAATGCTGGTAGAAACTGTGGAAAACTCTACTCTGCTTTTAAAATTAAAAAGAAAGATAGAGTTTAATGAATTTGGATAAAATTAAAAAGACTCGTAGATGATTTTACTTGCCAATGTGACAATAAAATCATAGCTAAAATTAGAGTATTAGCAGAATTTAGAGTGGTGAATCTTAGATTGGCTAACGTTCACTCTCAGGATTAAAAGAAGCAGGACATATATAGCATGGTAGTTGAATTTTAAAGCTACGGAATCAGAACTCTGGATTTTCTTTCTGAGTCCTACATGCTCAAACTGGGTAATTTTTAACAAATTGCTTAAACTGCCTGACCCTCTATTGTTTCCATTGTAAGAACAATGGAGTAAACACAAGCAAACCTTTCATAGGAAGATATGAAAAATACAGGTGAGCATAAAAGTAAAGTCCTTCATAGAGTGTTTGGAAATGAGAACTTCATAATGAGCTATCATATTTTTTCAATGTTTTTTTTTTCTTAATTTATTTTAATTGTTAAATTTGGGGGAACTGGTGTGACTCAGTGAATTAAGCTCTCAATTTGCAGACCGGGGAACTAAAGATCAAATCCCAACCCCAGCCTGTTTAGACCCATATGCTGAAATGGGGTGTGTTACCCACGCAGGAGGCCCCCAGTTTAGTTCTTGCCCTCCTGGTTCAGGCCCTGGCTTGAAGCGGCATGCATCCCATGTCAGGGGCGGGAGGGGCAGCCCAGTTCTTACCTTGTGCAGCCCCATCCACCATGTGGAACAAAAACCATGTTGAAAACTGATGGCGTACAACTATGGAGACTGCTCTGGGCCCTCCTCCTTCTTTCTATCTCTTGCTCTCTCTGTTTCTCTCTGTCTCTGTCAAAAACCATAAAATAATTTTTTTTAATTGTTAAATTTATTGGGATGACATTGGTTGGTAAAATATACAAAGGTGCCATGTGTACAATTCTACATTGCATTGCCTATGCACTGCATTATACACATACCATCCAGAGTCAGCTCTCTTTCCATTATATAATAGATGCACCCTTCCTACTTTCACACACTCGCTACTCTCCACCTCACCTCCCCCTTTACCTTCAAGTAACCACTAAACTATTGACTGTGTCCATGAATTTTTGTTTCTTTGTTATTTTCAGTTTTATAATCCACCTATAAGTAAAGTCATGTTTCTTGATTCTTTGTCTGACTTAGTTGCTTCATAAGATAATTTCTAAATCCATTCATGTTGACACAAATGATTGTATTTCATCTTTTCTTATTGCTGAGTACTATTCCACTGTATAAATGTACCACAACTTTTTTATCAAGTCATCTATCAAAAGACACTTTGGTTGTTTCCATGATTTGTCCACCATGAACAGTGCTGCGATGAACACTGAGGTAAGTATATCTTTGCAAGCTAAGGTTTTAAGTTTTTTGGGTAGATACACTGAAGAGGGATTGCTGGGTCATATTATAATTCTATCCTTAATTTTTGAGGAGTTTCCATACTGTTTTATGTAGTGGTTGAATCAATTTACATTCCCACCTGCAGTGTATAAGGGTTCCTTTTCCTCCACAGCCTCTCCAGCACTTGTTAGTCATAGTCTTGTTGATTATAGCCATTCTAACAGGTGTGAGATGATATCTCATTGTGGTTTTGATCTGCATCTACCTAATAGCTAATAATTTTGAGCATTTGTCCATATATCTGTTGGTCATTTGTATGTCTTTATTGGAAAAAGTGTCTCTTTGGGTCTTCTGCTGATTTTTCAATTGGATTATTTGTTTTTGTTGTTGTTGATGATTTGTATAACTTCTTAATGTATTTTAAATATTAGGCTTTTATCAAAGTCATTGTTTCCAAATATTTTCTCCCATTCAGTTAATTGCCTCTTTGCATTGTTGATGGTTTCCTTTGCTGTGTGGAAGCTTTTTAGTTTAATACAGTCCCATTCATTTATTTCTGCTTTTACTTCCTTCACCTTTTAGGTCAGGTTTATAAACTATTTTCTAAACCCAAGGTCTATAAGCTTAGTACCATTGTTTTCTTCTATGCAGTTTACTATTTGGGGTCTTGGGTATCAGTATTTGATCCATTTTGAATTAATTTTGGTATATGGTGAAAGTTCATAGTTCAGATTCATTCTTTTGCATGTGATTTTCCAGTCTTCCCAGCACCACTTACTGAAGAGGCTTTCTTTCCTCCATTGTATATTTTTCACTCCTTTGTCAAAAATTATCTGTCCATATACTTGTGGATTTACTTCTGGCTTTTCCATTCTGTTCCATTGTTCTGTGTATTTATTTTTCTGCCAATACCAAGCTCTTTTGATTATTGATGCTTTGGAGTATAGCCTGAAGTTGGGAAGCGTGATGCCTCCACCCTTATTCTTTTTTCATAGGATCGCTTTGGAGATTCAGGGTCTTTTGTGATCCTATACAAATCTGATGATTTTATTGATCTATATTTCAAAAGCATGCCTATGGGATGTTAATGGGAATTGCCTTAAATCTGTATATTTCTTTGGGAAAAATGGCCTTTTTAATATGTTGATTCTTCTAATCCAAGAACAGAAAATATGTTTCAATTAATTTTTGTCTTCTTCAATTTTTTAAATAGTGTCTTATAGGTTTTCATCACATTCTTTGTTTAATTATTGCTAGGTATTTCATTATTTTTGTAGTGATCACAAAATGTACTGTTTTTTTTATTTCTTTTTTGAAGTTTTGTTGTTTGTACATAAAAATGCAATGGATTTTTGAACATTGATTTTGTATCCTGCAACTTTACTGTATTTGTTCATTATTATCTAATAATTTTTCTGGGGGATCCTTTAGAATTTTCTATATAAAAGATCATGTCATTTGAAAAAAGTGACAGTTTAACTTCTTCACTTCCTTCTGAAATCAGAAAAAAGACAGGGATTCCCCTGTCACCACTGCTATTCAACATAGTACTGGAAGTTTTTACCAGAATATTTAGGCAAGAGAAATGTATTTGTGCTTTTTAAATACTCCCCTAGAGCTAGGTTTTTTGGAGAAGTTTAGAATTTATATATTTTTTATTTTGTATTTCTGATTATTTTCTGGAGGATGTATATTTATTCATCTTATTTAAGACTAATGCAAAGAAACGCTCTATCTTTTCTTTTAACTTTTTTCATTTTTACTCAGCCAGGAGTCAATTTTTGTCAGCAGTCTCTCTTTTCCCAAAAATCTATAACCAATCACAAATTTCACATATCTTGATACATCAACCTCTCTCTAGTCTAAAATAATTAAACCAGTAATTCTAAGCTGTTCTCATACTATAACATGCACTAATATAAAAAGCTTGTTGAATTTCAGCTTGATTGGTCTCTTACCCTGGATTTCTGATTCAGATTGACTGAGAGTTTAAATTTCTAACAAACTCACATGTGACACTAATGTTGCTGGTCCAAGGATCACACTTTAAGAACCACTGCATCAGTATATCACAGCACTTCCCTAAGAGAGGAGGAGTACAACTTTGAAGAATACTGTTACTGACTCAATTTATAGATTTCTTTAAGCATTGCTTTAAGTTGAAAATAGTGTGATTGCTAAAAGTTGTAGAGTTAAAAAGAATTCTTACAAATCAAATAAAAGTATTGAATTAAATGTATTCTTGTTTCACAGAGGTAACCATAAGCCAGAATATATCCTTTTCATATATTCAATGAGTATAATAAGCCAAATCTGGCAATAATATTTTCATCAAAATTTTACATTATGAAACAATATCAGTAACATCATTTAAAGTATTTTCAGTAACAATTGTTTAAAGATTATAAAATTCCTGTATAAAAACTTAAGTTCTTAGCACTTCAGAATAAATCAGTTTATACCAACATGTATTTAAGCATTCTTTGTACATCGACTTTTTTTTTTTTTAAGATTTATTTTTATTGTTTTGACAGAGAGAGAGAGATACAAAGACAGAGACAGAGACAAGGGGGAGGGCCCAGAACAGTCTCCATAGTTGCACATCATCAGTTTTTCCACATAGTTTCATTCCACGGGTGGGCGGGGCTGCACAGGGCAGGAACTGGGCCAGGGTCTCACCCTGGTGAGAACTGAACTGGGGGCACTCCCCAGTTCAGCATATGGATCCACACAGGCCAGGGCCGGGATTCGATCTCTGTCCCTGGGGCTGCAAAGTGAGTGCCTAACCCATTGAGTAATCCTGGCTTCGCCCTCTTTTATTTTTAAAGATTTATTTTATTGTTTTTGACAGAGACAGACAGACAGAGACAGAGAGAGACAGAGTGAAAGGGGAAGGCCCAGAGCAGTCTCCATAGTTGTATGTCATCAGTTTTCAACATGGTTTCATTCCACACAGGTGGGTGGGGGCCATGCAGGGCAGGAACTGGGCTGGGGGCCTCCTGCATAGGAGGCATGCCCCCTCAAGCTAAAGGCCGAATTAGGGGGCAAGAACTAAACTGGGGGCCTCCTGCATGGGAAGCACACTCAAGTTAAGCATATGGGTCCACACAGGCTGGGGCCAGGATTCAATCCTCAGTCCCAAGGGCTGCAAAGCGAGCACTTAACTCACTGAGCCATCCCGGCTTCCCCCATCTCTTCTTTTTAAGACCTGACATAAGCATTGGTATTATATCAGGAATGTATTTCTAAAGTAAAGTATACAGATTATTATTATGTTAGGTATACTTCAATGTATTAATAGACCTGGAGTTTGGAGAGTGTAATTACCTTAGGTATAAATTATTTTAGGAAATTTGAATTAGAGACCAAATTTCTAGATTTGAGTCTTGGCCTTGTTGCCTATTTACTGCTTATCTTATAGTAATGATTTAACCTGTTTGAACCTCATTTTATTGTTTATAAAAGTAATATTTTTGTCAATGTGTGAATGAATTAACAAATGGATAAACAATGTGGTATATGAGGGCTGTCGGGAAAGTATTCAGCCATGTAATAGTTCTTGTTGTATTGAGAATGACTGGATTTTTTCTGGATAGCCCTTATACTCATATACATATAAAAGAATATTATTTAGCTTTAAGAACAGATAATCTTGTCACATGCTATAACATGAATAAATGTTGAGGACATTGTGCTAAGTAAAATAAGCCAGTCACAAAAAGGCAAATCCTGCAGCACGTTTCCATTTACATGAGTTATCTGAAACAGTCAAACTCATAGAAACAGGAAGTAGAATGGTAGCTACCAGGAAGTGGAAAAAGAGAAAAATTAGGAATTGTGACATAATGGATATAGAGTTTCAGATTTGTAGAACAAAAACTTTTTGAAGATATATTTCACAACAATGTGAATATACTTAACACTACTTAATAATACTCTTAAAAATGGACAAGTTGATACATTTTATGTAATGTGTTTTTGCTACAATAATAAATTGGTATCTTTGTAAGAAAAGGGATGTATCTATACATATATATATCACCATAATTATTACATAGTAGACATTTCATAGAATACTGAAAATGGACTAGAATAGAATAAATTAATATAAAAAAGTCTCCCCAACCAATGTGTGAAAATATTAAAATTAGAATTCTCTTGCTTCTCAATCAAATCAGAGATCTTTGTACTAAATCCCGAGAGAGTCAAGGGTATAAAAATTTCGGCATTTGAAACAAGAAAGCAGTATACTGAACACAGTAATATGTCCCCAAATCCCTTATCAAAAGGTTTGTTGCCTCCACTATAAGTCCTTCCATGGATGGTCATAGCTGCAAAGACCTCTCTCCCAAAAGGTCACAACTCTTATGCCGATGCCTATATGCAAAGAGTAGTAAAGTAAGAAGAATAAAACTCTGATAATGTAATCCCAATGCAGAAACTCTGAAAGGTCATGTTAGCTTTGGATCTTCTTCTGGGGTCAGCTAAGGTTATCATTGGCCATCTTGCAATTCTACCTTTTTCTTCGCCAAACTTCCTTCCTCCACTTTCCTTCAATAGCTAAATTAATTTAAAGGACACTCCCTACAATCATCACTAAGCTCCATTATAGAGTCACCCTTTCGAAGAACTCATTCTCCCATACCAAGCTAGTAACCATAGCAAGAGCCTTGGCAGGAGCAGCTAACAATTCATAAATCCTATATGTTAATTATTAGCCATAGGATAGATTCTATGCTGGATTATTTTCACCTCACTTTCTTCACAACATGTCAAGTAAACTATTATAACCCCATCTTGCCAATTAGAGTGCAAAGGATCAAAGATATTCATCCACAGACAAATTTAAATTGAATGAAGAGTGAAGGGAAAGATTAGCTGAGACAGAATAAACTATGAACTTACTGAAGAAAAACTTTATTGGGAAGCCCACCTTTCTGCCTTTATGCGTGTGTTCCCTTTAACTTCATTTTTTAAAAAATGGCATGTGCTAGATGCTGGGATAGCTCAACAGGTTGAGCACTTACCTTGTGGCTGTGGGATACAGGAGCAAGTCCTGGCCCTGGCCTGTGCAAACACACATACTAGGCTGCAGTGAAACTGGTAACTGCCTGAATGCCTAGGCGGTAAAGGTTCTCACCTCCCATGCAAAAGGGCCCGGGTTCAGTTTCCACCCCATGTACCCTCACATCCACCAGTTGGGAAGGAAACCATGTCACAACCAATGATGTACAACTATGGAGATTGCTCTGGGTCTCCTTCCCTTCTTCTCTCTCTCTCTCTTTCTCACCTTTAAAAAAAATAATAAAAATAAGGATTTAAAAAATGACATGTGCTTTTTGGCTGATTGAGGCAGTTCTTTTGTACACATTCTGTCCCATAACTTTTTGCAGTAATAGACAATAGCAGTGTACAGTACTTTTTTTTCACTGCATGAAATATTTATTTAATATCTACAATATTCTGGTATTATTCTAATTACTAAGATTATAACATAAAAACAAGAAGAAACACAAGGTTCCTGATTTTATGGAGTTTGTATTTTTATGGTGGTAAAAAAAAATGAATAAAAAGTACATAAATAAGCAAAATAATTTTGGATGGGAATTGGTAAAAGCTGTAATAAAAAGATAACAAGAAGTACAATGCAGATTAATGTGTGCAAAATCATATTCAGTGACCATTTGACATGCTGTAGATCTTTTATCTCATCTTTTTCATTGAATTTGACTTGTTCCAGTTTCTTTGCTGAACATGCTGCTTCTAGCACAAGGGGAAGACACATGCTGTTTCCCGGGCCTGATGTGGCCTTCTCTTCCACTCTCCCTTCAGATCGCAAGTCAATCGCATCACCGTGGGAAGTTTAGCTTACCTTAACACTCAGGCTAAACTCTATTTCAGACCACTTTGGCTGTCACAACATGGGTTGTGATCATGTGTTACATTTATTTGGATGTTTAATTGTTGTGTATTTCCTTGACTAGACTACAAGTTACAAGAATGAAGTAATAGTAACCTTGTCTTTTTGTTATCTTGCGTATTACTATCATCCAAAAGAAAGTCTGAAACATAATAATAACTAAGTCAGTTATATGTTAGTGATGTGTCCACTGCTTGGGATACAAAATAATAAACAAAGAACTAAAACTGAATCCCAGATCTCAATGAGCTCACAGTGTAGAAAGAATGATCAACCACCAACAATTTCAGCATAAATTGAGTACTATATTAAGAGTTATAGTTTTAATACTTTATACATTTCTGTGAATAATAACTCAAGATAATTAGATAATTTGCAATATTTTTACAGGCACAAACATGTGCTCTGCTCCATGTTTTATTACATGGCCTAGTTATTCATACCATTAATTTTTAAAATACTTACATGACTATGATACCAGTTGAATAATAAAATTGCATTGCAAAATTTATGCTTATTATCACCTTTGCTCATTAGTTCTTTATTCCATGGGGAAAGTATACTAGGTAGCAGTGATTCACACAATTAGGGACATGTAAACTTATCCTAAATATTTTAAGTATTGTTCTTATTGACAGAAAACACAGATAAGTTATTCCTCTTTCTCTTTAAGTAGACATGAAAAAAAAAGTTCCTGCCTACAAAATAAAAAAAAAATTATGCAATGATTGGTTTATGCATATTTATGCAGAAACACAAAATACAGAGGCTGTCAAATACAGGCATAAGAAATCAATTCTATTCAAATCCATCCTGCTCCCTTTCAACTGCATAGCAACTAGATATTCCAAAGTTCATCTTAGAGATGACATATCTAAATTATTTTAGTTGCTACTTTTCTAGCTAAGATTTAAGTTTAATTTATTTTGCACTATAAATACAAACACATATCAGTAGATAAATACGTCTTATATTATCCCTTAAGGTTTTCATTTTTCAACACAGCCATCAGAATTTATCACAAATCATTATGAAAGTAAATTGTCTTTCTGCAAATGTCCATCCCCCCCAAAAAAAGAAAGCTTACGAAAGACAAGATTTAGTGGCATGTAGGCATAAAGCTAATCTAGAAAACATATGTGTTTTTCAAATAATAAAACTGAAATAAATATAATATCTCCTGAACTTATACATTACTATAACAGTAATTTTCCTTCAGAGAAATCTGGTGAGAGTATTGATTAATTGATTCAATACAGTGGACCAGCTATTCAATGGCAGAACTATTAATACAACAAAAATTATGTCTTTAAACTTGTAGCCCTCTGCATTTTTACTAACATGATGGTGATTCTACAACTATTTATTTCATTCTGATGCTCAAATGCTTGAGATATTTGAAAAATATTTATCTTCTATACTTTAATGGAAAATAAAATATGTAATTTTAAGATAGATCAGCAGTTCTTTAGAAGCAATAAGAATTACTACATTGAACAACTTTTTCTAACAGGCAATTTACATTCTGTCTCAACTTCTCTAATCTAGCAACCAACACAGTGAGAGTTTATCAAAGACCAGCACTTCTATTGCTAATCTTCTGAAAATAAACAAAAATTATGTGAAAATCTGATTTTTGCATCTAAGGCCATTCACAATAGTCAAAATGTTTTTATGTAGAAATACTTAAATTGTAAGAACAAACCATCAATATATCTGTGTGTGTGTGTATAAATTTATTTTATTTTATTTTTCCTCAAAGACATATTCTCCATTGTTCCATTAATACTTACACTAATCAGAAGTACTGGAGGCTTCGCATTCTTTTAAGTTTAAAAAATTAGTTTACATGTTTGGAGCTAATACTTCCAGAACCTTTGATTAGTTTCTTACAACTTATGAGAATTTATATCTTGAGGCAAACAAGGTAGCACAGTATCAGAAATATTTCTCCACTGAGAACTGGTCTTTCAGAAACCTGTTAGCCTCTCCACTTACCTGAGACCTGTTTCCAACACTGAATTCAAGAGTGGGGGCTACTGAAATAGATAATTTTGTTTTCTTTTTGGAATGCATTTTAAGTTCTATTTTTGAGACATTGTATCACTTTAAGATTATTAAGGACTTTAGATTTTTACTTGAAAATATAGAAGTTTGAAAATGCATCTTATTTCATCGTAAATATTTTATTTAAGGTGCATTCACAAAACAATGTAGGGGTGGGGAAGCCGGGATGGCTCAGTGGGTTAAGCGCTCACTTTGCAGC
>PVKE010048922.1:0-11425 GCA_004027555.1 Craseonycteris thonglongyai | reverse complement strand
GTCAGAGCAGTATGAGTATCATCTGAAAAATAAAGGTGCTTTATTAAAATGAATGTCCAAGAAAAATTATGAGAACAATGAGAAAATAGTATAAAAGTATACCTGTAAAAAACTTCATCCCTTTTTCAAATAATCGAATATTATTGTACAGGTTTGAAACTTCTTCTTGAAAGTCCTTGATTGTGCGCTTTCTGCCAGTTCCAGAGGCAGAAGTTGTTGAAGACATGAATACTGAACGTACCACCTTGAGGTAAATTTTATTCAGAGGTCTGTGCACAAGATGAACATATTTATTTATTAAAACACAGTGGATGTACATAGATAAAAACATTTTTATTCATGGAAATGAGGCTTAAGGAAAGGTCTCTATTTATTTTTTTAAACTAATATGATTAATCTGGGGAATAGTTCACAAGAATTCGTCCTTCAATCCCAGGAATTATAACTTACATAGATTATTTTTCTCAATTTTAAAGCACTCAGTTATAGCACTAAGATGACAAAAAACATTAACAAAAGCTTCAACTGAAATTCAATTCAAAGCAGCTTTTAAAAGTTAATTTGGAGAATAGTAGAATAAATCTGTTCTCCATCCTCAGGAATAATAACTTAAAGTCTCAATTTCTAAAGTACTATAAAAAATATTATTTAAAAAAACCCTTTTTTTGCTCAAGTCAGAAAAGATTATATAAAGAATTAATGGCAAATGACAAGTAGTAACTATTTCATCTTTTTCTACAGGAAAAATATCATTATGTAATGTGTTCATAATACATTATGACTAGCACAAAATCTATTCACTTAAAAAATAAATCTCACTAGAAAACTAAATTTCAAATTCCAAAAAGTTAGATGCACGGGGCTCCTGGACTAGCATTTATAGAATAAATAGGAATTAACTTGAGGGAAGACCATGTGAGTTAGTAATGGTCAAGTAAACACAATTTCTTTGACTTCTGTATAAAGATAAATTTAGCCTGGCTCATTTCAAGTTAGTGTTGTCTAAATTTATTCTCTTTGAAGGCAGTTTGCTACTTCTCCCTTTTAGTGTGCTGTGTGAAATTCAGATAGAAAATGATCTTTTCTTCTTTTTAGACTTTTCATGCTATAGGAGACAACAGCCAGTGATTAGTGCTGGTGGTTTTCTCCAAACTAGGACTGTAAGATCAGTGAATGAGGGCATTTCCACATTTACCCCGTTTATTTCCCATCCTGCCTTGCCCAACGTACTTAAATGTTTGTTGAACTGCCTCTGTTGGCAAACAAAGTCTAGAATTTGGTGGCTTGATTAAATTCTAAGCTTTGACAAGAAAACACCTAAAGCATGTTTTTCATCATCTTGGTGAAATTTTATTTAATCACTCACTGAATTTATATAGTCTAGCAGAAAAAAATATGTTTTTATACTTGCTTTATTAAGTACTCAGCAAATTCAGAAATAAACTCCTCAGGGGCATCTTGTACATGTTTTCTTAAAAAATCTTCAATCTCATTCTGGAACATAAATGTGATCTCTGGCTTCTTTCCTGCAATAGAAATGAGTCATGAGAAACAACAAAAACAAAACAAACAAATGAGCAACCTAAAAGCAAATAATTTTCCATTAACATATTTAATAAAGTGGTAATTCATTCACTGCATATTATAAAGAATATTAGTTTTTATGTCAACAAAATTGCCAATGTCAAAAACCAATAACATAAAACAGTTTAAACAATAGGATAGTGACATTTCTTCTGAGTAATAATTTTCTATTTCATTTAATGAATGTTTTCTATGAGTCAATCAGTAAATGATCAAGATGCTTTCCCTCCTGCTGATCTAACTTGGATGATGCAAATAGTTAGGAATCAAAACAATCAAGTGAATGGAATAAAATTTTTTGGTAAAGGATAATTTCTCTTTGTCAAACAGTGGATACTGAGCAGAATTTCTTTTTAAAGAGAGTTGGGGGTAAGGGGGGTGGGGTGTTAATGGGAGTGGACACCAGATATATGGTGATGGAAGGGGAGCTGATTCTGGGTGGTGAGCACAAAATGCGATACATAGATGATGTGATGTGCAATGATGTGGACTTGTATCTAATTGTTACCAATCAATGTCATCCCAATAAATTTAACAATAAAAAAATATATATATATTGGAACAGAAAAAAAAATATATAAATAAGTAAGTATTTACTAAAAGTCAAATAAATTATCTTTATAATTTACATAAGATCTTCAGGAAAAGTCTTTATAATTACATGGACCACACTCAAGTAGAATTAAGCTAAAAATAGTCTCTTTTTGCAAAGGCGTGGGTTAAAAAAAAACCCCTTATAATTTTACACACATAATTTATTTTTGCTTTACCAAGTAAAATTTATAGTAGCTACTGTGATGGAAATTGTTAGTTGTGGAAATGTTATATATATCTACTCATTTACTTGAAAAAGTAGACTGCTGACAAAGAAAGCTAACAATATTTCCCTTATTCATTATAAAAGTATAATAGTGATTATTTCCAGATAAATTAGTTACTGACTCTAAAAATAAAAACTTAGAAATAAAAATAAACTAGCTCAAAAATCAATTTTCACTATGTATCAACATATATGTAGTTGAGATCACAGCTTTAGAATAGATGAGTACTGTACTTTCTTTTTGAGATTTGCTACCCATTCCTAATCTTTCACACCAACTAATATCTGATTTCTCTGTTTGCTTCCTACAGGCATTTTAAGTTATTAAATTGTATTTTCTTTTAGTAATCTTTCACACTGAGTTGATCTTACATTTCAGCTGAGAAACTTATAACATCCCCCATTTCAAAAGTTATAACACAACTGTTTTTCAAATGCAATGAAATCACATTTTATTAGGTAGAATGATTTTACTATACTTCTATAGCTCATTTCTATAATCTAGATTTTAAGCAATTATTATTACATGTAGTTGCACAATAAGTAACACAATAACAGCTGAAGTGATGCCAGTTGATATCCACATCTCTCAGCTCTAACACATACATAATGAATTTTGTGGATGAGGTAAAATCTGAAATTATCATTTCAATATTTTTTCTCTTTTTGCTGGGGAAAAGGATGGTATTATATAGTTTTATATTAAAAAAAGCAAACAAACATAAAATATCATAATTTCACTTAGAAAACTAAAGTAATATGTCTCTTCTTACCTTAACCACACCAAACAAACAAGTGTAGGAAAAGAAGAATCATATACTTAATTCTCCCCCTTAGACAGAAGCAACTAACTAACTGATCATATGGTAACTAAGTGTTACCATAAAAAATTAAATGTGTACAAAATTAATGTTTTAACTTAAATTTCAGAAATACACTTTTCATAAAAGTGTTATTTTGCAAAGCAGTGGGAGACCATAAAAATGACTATGCAAGATAAAACTATGTAAAGTGTTCCTAATACAATGGGAAAATTTATGACTGTTCTGTGATCTTTTAAAAATGATTGTAAAAACATTAAAAGTTCTTACTGGTGGTTATAAATGTACAGAAAAATGAAGAATAAAACTATTAATAATATTTATAATTTAGTATACTATAATTTAGCTCATCAGAAATAGTGACAATGAAAGTGTTTTATTTCTTTGTAAAATCTCATAAAGAACAGTTTGGACAGTATTTGCCTTGCTCTCCCTCCATAACTTAAAATACAGAGCAAGCATCTCTTCTGTGCCTTGGCAAGTTGTCATACTCCTTTTTTAACTCTAGATCAGCTTCCAGCATTTTTACCCTTTGCCCTTTCAACGTCATGAAGTTATTTTTTTTTTTTGCCAGCTTTACATCCTCTAAGACATTTTCATCCTTTTAGTCACAACTACTTTCCCCATTTACGTCATAAGCGCTCCGTTACAAATTCCTCTGGCTGCAGAGCTTGTGTCCCTTAACAGTGGCATTGTCAACATTCCCGGTCAGCTATTTTTTCTATAATTCCACTTATTCTTGGTTCATATTTTATCTCCAGTGTTACCACTTTTCATTTAATTGCTGCACTTTCATCTTTGTTGGCCAATTCCCTCTTTTGATTATCCATTTTTGTGAAATGTTGCATGGATTTGTCACTGGGAAACAGGAGAAAACACAACTGCACGCTCTGTTGTCTGTTCATTAAAGTGAATAAGAAATGCACAGTGATCAATCACTGATAAACTTTGAAATAAGTGATATGACTGGTACAGATCATGATGCACATCTTTTATTTATGTGCTGATTAGTGAGCTGAGGAACTAGCACTGAAAGTAGTACTTTATGCAATTACTCCCAGTTAATATACCCTGGTGATTGAAATATAAACCATGCTGTGTGGGGACTAATATTTAACTAAACCATGGTAACTGAAGTTTAGGCCCACTGAAACTGCAAAGCAAGAGCTTCCTGTGTAAGCATATACAGCTAACTGTATGCATTTTAAGAGAATGTGTTAAAAAAAATCATGTATATACAAAAGAAGGGTCAAATGCTACTAACCAGTGTGAGATGATTCATCATCACTATCATCATCTTTTCTTCCTTTCTTCTTGATTTTTTTGATTTTGTACTCTCTGGCATTACCAGCACCTCCTCCTCTCACACTGCCACTGCCTTCTGGTGAGAAATGAGATAAGTTAGTATTATTTAATTTAATTGTCATTTTTAGAAAATGATGACACTATACGATCATATGTAAATTTACAGCAGAAAAATAAAAGCCAAATAATTACATAAACTGCTAGCCAGTTTTTGATGTGAAAGATCTTTATTAAAAGTTTCATAAATTTGATCAAAATGTAATAAATAAAATATGAAATCTCTTGTATTTGAGCAACACTTACGTGCTCTAAATGCAGTCTCTTCTTCCTGTAATAACAGCTTTTTGTAGCTCTGTCTATTTTATTGGCCAACTCCATTCTTTCCCCTACTTCTCTACCTTCTTCAAAATAAATGTGTCCTCGTGCCCTCATTTGCTCATCTCTATTACCATAGCCTCATGAATATCCCTCACTACAGTATTTCAAAAATTTAATTATACCTGGTTTTGTCTTTTTGGTTAAAAAGTTATTACGCATGTTTACAGGAGATAACCTGATTCTCCCACCACCCAATAAGACAATGAACTTCTTGAAAGCAGGAAGCACGGTCCCACTAATATTTGTATCCTTAGGGTTAAAGCAACGTTTGACACATAACAGGAGCACAGTAAATATTTACAGAGCACCTAAAAATGTAGACCATAAATATTAAGTTGGTTAAGTAGAAAAATATAGATATCAGTTACATACTGGTTAGCTGAAGACTAAAAAATAATAAATTATGAAAGAAAAACACTGTAAATAAAAGTGAAAAATGTTATTGAGCTATTTCTCTATTAAGATATTTAGTTAAAATATTCAACAAAATAGTATAGTTATATAATAGTGGGATTAAAACACTGAAAACTATTACATTTATTCATAAAAGATTCATTTTTAAAAGTAAAACAAGATAATTTCTATAAAGATCTTTTTCTAAATTCTAAGAATTGCTTTAGATTTCATCATATAGTTCTATTAATTTACTTTTCCTTGCTTTTATGATAGAAAAATACAATTTTTAAAAGCACAAGTCTAAAGTGAATGTACTTTTTATTTTATTTGGTAACAAATTTCTTATGCAGAAGACTTTCATGTTTGACATTATCCCATGCTTTGTAATTCAACTATTACAATAGTACTACCACCACTGAGAACAATTACCAGATGACTCTAAATTTTTAAAATAAAATAAAATAGACTAGTTATACTGACATACGCAACCAATTAATCAAGGTGAATTTATAACTATATCTTCAAATAATATATAAAATATGCATGGCTGTGAACACTGTGATTTACTGAGTAATTTACCATGTATTAGGTTGGAGCAAAAGTAATTGCGGTTTTGGACCATAATTTTAAATCATTAAAACTAAGCTCAGACACATCTTTATTAATCAAAATAGGGACCATTAAAATCAACACATTTTTACCAATGAGAAATAAGTTCGTGTATTCCTATAGCATAAAAGTCTGTGCTTCGGAATTTGACAAACTCTTGGATAACATTTTTTGCATTCCGCTGGTTGTGGAAGCTTTTTCCCTGCAAAAAGTTGTTGAGATGCTTCAAGAAGTGGTAGTCGGTTGGCGAGAGGTCAGTGAATATGGCAGGTGAGGCAAAACTTCATAGCCCAACTCAACCTTTGAAGCATTGGTTGTGTGACACGCGGTCGGACACTATCGTGGAGAAGAATCGGACCCTCTGTTGACCAAGCTGGCTGCAGGTGTCACAGTTTTTGGTACATCTCATTGATTTGTTGAGCATACTTCTCAATGTCATAGCTTCTTCGGGATTCAGAGAGCTCTAGTGGATCAGACCAGCAGCAGACCACCAAACAGTGACCATGACCTTGTTTTTGGTGCAAACCTGGCTTTGGGAGGTGCTTTGGAACTTTTTCTCAGTCCAATTACTGAGCTGGTTGTCGCTGATTGTCGTAAAAATTCACTTTCGTCAAATGTCACAATCTGATCAAGAAATGGTTCGTTGTTGTTGGTAGAATACGAGAAGATGAAACCTCAAAATGACTTTTTTTTTAATTTCCAGTCAGCTTATGAAGCATCTACTTATCAAGCTTTTTTTTACATTTCCAATTTGTCTCAAATGCCAAATGACCATAGAACAGTCGATGTTGAGTTCTTAGGCAACTTCCTGTGTAGTTGTAAGAGGATCAGCTTCGACAGTCACTCTCATTTGGTCATTGTGAACTCCTGATGGCTGGCCACTATAGTCTTCATCATCAAGCCTCTCGTCATCTTTGCAAAACTTCTTGAACCACCGCTGCACTGTACATTCATTAGCAATTCCTGGGCCAAATACATTGTTGATGTTGTGAGTTGTCTCTGCTTCTTTATGACCCATTTTGAACTTGAATAAGAAAATTGCTCAAATTTGCTTTTTGTCTAATATCATTTCCATAGTCTAAAATAAATATAAAATAAACAGCAAGTAATGTCATTAGCAAAAAAATATAAAGTGATAAATGCTCATTAAAATGATGTAGGGCGCATTCTTCGGCCCCCATCTTTTTCCTTGGACCAAAGAATGTTGTCCGGGAGCCCCGGGAGCCCCCCCCCCAAATAAAGGCTCACATTTGATTAGCCAAAAAAAAAAAAAATGAAAAAAAAAAAAAGATGTAGGACATAACCACATTTACTTAAGAATGTATTCCAATATCAAATGGCAAATTTCAACAACACAAAAACCGCATCTGTGTTTGCACCAACCTAATAGTTTTCCTAGAACCATAGAAATTTCATTATTGAAAGATTAGAGAAAGGTTTTTGAAGAAATGACCTCAAAGAAATAAGAGTGAATTCCCACATCAAATAAAAGCTAAGTCTTTATAACATGTTCAATATGCCTGTGTTTATTAATGAACTATGTTGAATTAGATATTCAACTATAGATATTCTACTATAAAAATTATATATAAAAAAGAATTTGTTTCCAAATGCAAGCTCTCAGCATACCAGCGCTATCTAGATGAATTTTTGTGACTCAAAAAATATACTCTTTAAGAAATACCTTCTTGAAAAATTCATTTATTCAATAAATATTTATAGAGCACCTAAAATATGCTAAAGAGGGCTCTAGGGAAACAACAAAAAAGTGAGATGGAAAAGGTTCCCAAATAATAAAACACATCAGTGACAAAAGTGATAAAAAAATTCTGGCAAGATAATATGATGGAGAGTAACTATGTCTACTACTCCGGGTGGTTGGGAAGGCCTCTCTGTTGAACTGACATTTAAAATTGATCTCTGAATGACAAGAAGGAACCAGTTACTCAGTTTAAGAGGGAACATTCCAGGTAGTAGAAAGAGAGAAAAGGGCTTGAGGTAAACATAAACTTACCTAGTTTGAGAATATATTAGATGAAGGCTAATGAGTTGGAAAGTAAAAGGGGAAGGGGGAAAACAAAAGGAGTTGGGCCAGGTCATAAAATTAACTTAGTTCTCATAAATAAAGCATAGAATAAATAATCACCAATATTTCCACTTTTATAATACAAATTTAAACCGTTAGCAAAAGATTTTGTTATTAACAGTGAAAGGTAAATCAACCAAATAAGGCCTTTTAAAGGGCCTAATAGATGCAGAGTTCACTGCAACAAATGAAAATCTCATCTTTGAATCTTCTTTGTTAAAAATTTATTACCTGTTGCTTTCCTTCTTCGTTCATCTTTTTTATCCTTTTTACTTGTATTAATACTTTCTAAAACGGAGATTTGTTTCAGATCTTCTTCAGTGATCAAATGAACAGGATTATTTTTCATTTCCTGAAATAAATCATGCTCTTTTTGGTAGGCAAAAATATACAGCATTACAAAAAGCATAAAATAAAAGTTGTCACATCCTAATTATTGTTTCACTGCTAGGAATTATAGAAATGTGTCTCACAGTTGCCACTGAGACTGTTTCCCTTTGCCAAAAATCAGTCTCTTTCTTTCCTATTCTTGGCTTTTCATATCTATTATCAGCTAATGAGAAATCTTATCTGAACAACTGATCACACAGCAGAAGATGCAATTCTGCTGTTATCGCCTAGTTTTATCACTGCTTACCAGATGGACCCTTGCTTCCTTTCTTTTTCAGACTTCCAAGTCCAGTGCCATACCTAGATACCTGAGATCACTACAAAGAACAAAATCTCCACACACACCCTAATCTCACCAATAATGAGCATCACATAAACTTGTTTTTTTTTCCTCTGGATTCATTCTTGACCTCTGCTTTGAATAATTTATGTTAAGAACAATGAACTATTTACCATTTGAGAAACTGGTTGTTTATCATGGAAAAGGGTTCTAAATCTGTAGTGACAAAAATCCATTTTCATTTTAAAAATAATTATTTTCCTTTTGAATTTCCAAAGAAAATGTTTAGAATGTTTACAGTTTGAACAATAGAATCTCCTTTTTTTCTGAATTTATTTTTGTGGTTGGAGGGAGGAGCACAAAGGAAAAAAAAAAAATCAAAGACCATGTTAATTTCTTATTTTAGCAAAAGGTCACTAATAAAAATAATAATATAGCCATTTAGTAACTGGTAGCTAACACGCATCAGACATTTTATATGTATCCTTCCTTTTTTTACATTTACCCTTTCGAGAGTAGGATATTCTTTCCTTGAAGATGTGGAAACTGGAGGTCTATTTGTCCAAAATGAAATAGAGAGTAAATAAGTTAAGAATAAGACTCAGTTTTACTGATACAAACCCTGAGTACTGTTCACTCCTCTCTGCTGCTTAGCAGGCCAAATGTAGAAAATTATCTCATTTCTAAAGCTACTAAAAAGTTTAAAATGAATACAGATAAATGCAAATTATTTATATATTTAATAAGCTTTCATGAATTTATTAACAGTCTAAGATAAATGGGCCTGTTTTATTTATTTGTGAGTAAGCTTTATAAGTAGATGGTGCTGGTAACTAAAACATGAGTTGAATAGTCATTAAACAGACCTGGCACAACCTCTTCACTTCGGCTGTCGTTGCTCTGAGGAACTAATCAATTTAATAGTAACAAACACTTTATTTCCTCGGTAAGTTATCTGGTTTGTGTACTCCAAGCAGGTAAAATTAATGAGAAAGTGATAGATTTAGTAAGTATATTATGTAATGATTGAAAAATATGCTGTATAATTATGCATAACTCCAAACAAATTGTTTTTGTGGATTTTAATGTTGCACCAATACCCTCAAGTGACTTAACTGTGAAGTGTGTAATTTCCGTTATCTGATTTCAATTCATAAAATCAGCTCCCTATGTTCTAACTAATATGTTCTGATGGGAATGAAGCAGCAGAAAAATAAATCCAGGAGAGAAAGCCAAAAGGAATGATGTAATAAAGGAAAACAATGTATAAAACACAGTGTTCATTTTGGGGTATACAGCTTACCCCATTTTTAAGAAGATACCAGATAATTTTAACATGAAAATTACTATTAAGTGTAGTAGGTGAAAAGAAATCTGGCATACCTTTTCAGCTTTTTGGTGCATCAGTTCGCTAAACAGTTCTGTACAGTCATTTATAAATTTTTCACTGACTACAACAGTGTCGCTAAAGACTACAGCTGAAGGCTGCTTGCTGAATGCTCTCATCACTTGTTGAAGCAACATTGCAGCATCTTCAACTGATAAAGAACTGGGTAGCAGAGGCTAGAATTACAAACAAAATGAAAACAAAGTATAAATGCAATATAATACAGATAACCCATTTGTTATGTATGTGCTGTCCCCAGTTGATCTCATTAAGTCCAATGGCTTTCAGAAACATCTATATGCTAATAACCACCCAAATTATATTTTTGCTTTCATCACCACTCTTGAGTTCTGGAATCATATATCCTACTGCTTCCCTAACCTTACCACTTGTATGGCTAATAGACATCCAAAATTTGACATGTCCAAAACAACACTGATTTGCATCTACCTTCCCCCAGACTCCCAGCTCTCATCTACGCTTCCCATCATTTCCCCCATCACAATGAAGGACACCACTCTCCACTCAGTTGATTTGGTCTTAAACCTAGTCACTCAGTTCCTCTCATAAACCTACAAACAATATACCATCAAGTCTTGATAACTTTACCTCCAAAATGTACATACTTTTAGCTCTTTCTAGTATCTGAAATCAGCATTTTCATTAACTATTTATTCTTATAAGGAAAATACTCCTCCTTGAGAGCAGGAAACTTATCTGGACACCGCATACTTAGTAAAAAAAATGGTGCCCGGTACACAGAAGGCACTTAAAATTTGTTGAATGAATAAATAAACAGTTACACCTGGAATTGCTGGGAACTTGTATAAGCAAAACAAAGAATTTTCTGCTATACAAAGAGTCTGGGTCCTGACTAGTAAAGAGATTGGCCTTTTATTTTATTCTCTTCACCTACATTTGTGTTTCTGGCATAATAAAGGCAGGTCAATATTAAACACTAAAGTGAACCACTATCAGTGCTATAGCAGCTTGAGTTAATATATTAGCAGAGATTATTAACGGACAAAGGATAAATAAATTTGACAGAATGCCTCATACCAGTAAAGTTGTATATGCTTGGATAAGACTGTGAGAAGTCTCTCCAATTTCTGTATGGCAAGACTTATACTGTTTGTTTGTTTGTTTTGAAATTTATAGAATTCTGGATGTTGACTACCCATATATAAAAGGTTACCCTACTTCAAAATCTAGAAAATCTTTAAGCATAAAACAATTAAGATTATTTTTGTTATAACAATGAATGCTAGAATTTGACTCTAAAGCCAAGACTACTTTTATGTATCCTAATTCTTAAAATGTCCATATACTAGTGAAATATCAGTTGTCATTGGTTTAAAGAAAAATTAAG
>PVKE010048921.1:0-11426 GCA_004027555.1 Craseonycteris thonglongyai | reverse complement strand
GAATTTGTGCCAACTGCCCAGTCAACCAAATTGACAATTTGGAAGTGCTGAAGAGGCTGCATGAAAAAGTTAGATGAAAACAACCTGAACTTTTCACCAATAACTCGTGGCTCTTGCGTCATGACAATGCATCAGCTCATACTGTACTGTAAGTGAGGGAGTAATCAGGCAGTAAACAAATAACTGTATTGGAACACCCTCTCTACTCACCTGATCTGGCCCCTAATGACTTGTTTCTTTACCCTGAGATAAAGAAATTATTGAAAGAAAGACATTTTTATAACATTCAGGACATCAAGGGTAATGCAACAATGACTCTGGTGGCCATTCCAGAAAAAGTCCCAAAATTACTTTAAAGGGTGAATTAAGCGCTGGCATCAAAGCATAGCTTCCCAAGGGAAGTATTTTGAAGGTGACCGTAGTGATATTCAACAATGAGGTACGTAGCACTTTTTCTAGGAAGTGCTTGCAAACTTACCAGTAATTGTCAGACCTTATATATCACCCCATAGAGATTTTTTTTTTAGATTTATTTATTTTTTTATTGTTTTTGACAGAGAGAGAGAGAGAGAGAGAGAGAGAGAGAGAGAGAGAGAGAGAGAGAGAGATACAGAAACAGAGAGAGAACTGAACTGGGGGAACTCCCCAGTTCAGCATATGGGTCTGCATGGGCTGGGGCCGGGATTTGATCCTTGGTCCCCGGTGCTGCAAAGTGAGTGCTTAACCCACTGAGCCATCCCGGCTTCCCCAAGAAAGAGGAGATTTTTAAGTGGAACTAAAATTAATCATCATTTTTTTCTGCATCTATTTTTAAAAGATTTGAGTTTTATAATAGTTAACAATGTTGAGTCCTAACTGTGCACAATATTCTGAGTATTAATAATATCATCTTTACAATGACAAAACTGAGACACAGAGGGGTTAAGAAATCACATAGCTAAGAATTGGTTTAGCTGGGATTTAGTAAGGTTTTAAACTGCGTGCTTTGAACCCCAACACTTCACTAGTGTGAAAAATAGGGAATAATTAAGTGTCAATACAGTTGTGATTTTCTTTTTCTTTTTTAAGGCATTATTTCAGTGGAAATGTATTTTAATATTTTGCAAGTGCCCAATACTTGTAATTGCTTTTGAATTCAATAAAATAACAAGAAAAAAATATGAAGTTATGCATTTGGTCACCTATTGCTAGCTGTAGCACCTTTATTTTTATATAGTCATTTTTATATAAACAAATAACCACTTTTGTTTTTATTTTCATCATAAGCCTAAGTGGGGCAAATATTTTATTCATTTTTTTTTAAATAATGCTTTGATTTTTTTTTACATTAAAAGATACAGAATAATTATAATATTACCATTGTTTGTTGCATTAATACTTAAGATTTGGTAGTGAATGACAAACCTTCATATCTCACCACACAATTCTGCATTGTATGGATAGAACACTGACCTGTTGATGCCACCACACTCATCAGTAATGGCCAAGACTCAGTGCAATGTTCACAGTCCTAAACTGACAATAAACTATGGCTGTTCCATTTCTAGGCAGTCAGGACGAACAACACTATTAGTTTGCAAAGAACTAGGCCTGCTGAAGGCAGAGTATACCACTTTTATTTAGTTATTCCAACTAATGTTAGACACTTAGACACATAAAACTTAGACATGCTTAACTGTTGTACCTCCAAATACTGTGAAAGCAAAGCTGTCATGCTGAACGTGCTTGACTTGGGCTGATCATTGTGTTGTAGAGACCTTGAAGGAGAAAAAAAGAGGGAGTTAAAACATTTTCCCTAGTTTATAGGCAATAGCTAGAAATAATCAGTGATACAAATCATCAATTTTTAATTTTTTTTCAAGTAGAGTTTTCCTAAATTTTTTTCTGTCATTCTTAAACATCATGAAATGACCATATAGTGGGAAAAGCACAGGTCTGAAGGAAGCGAAGATTCTTATCATTTTTGTAGCATGGTTCTCTTTGGTAGTCTAGTGAAGTCTATGATACCTTCTCAGTAGAGTGTTCTTAATACATCAAATAAAGTACTACCACAAAGGAAACAAAATATAATGAAATGCAGTTATCATAATATTTAAAATTGTAATATAGTACTGTGTGAGTTCCTTTATTAATGTACTAAATAACTAGACAATATATTAAAATATGTGAGAGTTAAAGTTAAATTTTGTATTTTAAAGACATAGTGTAAAGGCTGGAATTATAAAGTTAGGTATGGGATGGTCTTTAATTCACTTCCTTCCAAGTATTAACCACCAATGTGAAGTTCTGGAAAGTAACAGACAATTGGATGACCAAATGAAAGCCCCCAAGTTCACTATTTTGATTGAACTACAAAGCATCAAGAGCCCATGAACATCTAGAAGCAGAAAGGCTTCAATCATATGTGATCTAGCAGTGATTTTAAAGTAATCATGTATGTAAATGATAGCTTGAGATATATTTTTTAACTCTACAGTGATATGAAAATATTGGCTATTTCTATTGGTGACTCTTATGAACTGACTGTGTTTCTCCAAAGTGCATATCTTGAAGCTTTAGTTTGCAGTATGTCTGTATTTGGAGGTGGGGCCCTTGGAAGATAATTGGTTTAGATGAGATCATGAGGGTGAAGCCCCCATAATGGAATTAGTGGCTTTACAACAAGAGGAAGAGACAACAGAGCATGGTGTTTCTCTCTCTCATTTTCTCTCCCACCTGTCTCTTTCTCTGCTGAGTGAGAACACAGAAATAACGCAGCTATTAGCCAGGAAGTAATCCTCACCAAACACCAAATCTGCTAGCACCTTGATCTCAGACTTCCCAGCCTCTAGAAGAGTAAGAAATGTATGTTTCTCATTTAAGCTGCTCAGTCTATAATAGTTTGTGATGGCAGCCCAAGCACACTAAAATAGTAACAGTCAGGTTCTGTGAATACTACTGAAGCTTGTTGTATCCATTTAAAATTAAAAGAAATGCTTAGCTAGAAGTTATAAAATAAAGACATAAATTGGTTTTCCTATCCAAGTTCATGGGTCTCCTGAATTAGAATCATAAATCTAGGTTTAAATAAGGCCTCTCCCACTTATGGACTGTGAAAACTTTATCAAGTCATCTTAACTCTCCAAGCTTGTTGTTTTTGTTTTTGTTTTGTTATTTGCTTTTTTAAATTATAAGATGAGGGCATAAATATATACTTCATAGTGTTGTTTCATAATCAAATGAGATAGTGAATATTGGAAGACTACAAAGTATACAATGATAAACAAATGTTAACTAATTTTATTATGTCTTTATACTTGCATCCTTAAGGAAAATTTGAATTTGATTTGAATTCAAGCCAAATGTAATAAGGTTTAAATACAGTTCTTTCACAAACTCAAATAATTCTTCAATCTACCATAAGCTTCTATTTGAGACTGAAGAGAAAAATATGAGTAAAATAAATAAATAAATAAATTAAGGACGCTAAATAAAATAACAAAATAAAGCAAGAACTAGTGAGAGGAGACAAATTAAAGCTAGCTCTTTCACTTTCTTTTAAATTGAGGTCAAAGATACATACAGTAAATTGCATAAGATAACACTAATTTTAGGATTATACAGCTTGATGACTTTGTACTTATGTGCAGGCCTGGGTTGATACCACCTAGCTTAAACTATAGATTATTACCACACCCCAGAAATCTCCTTTATGCCCATTCCAAGGTAGGTTCATTTTAGCTTTACCCCCTGAGATAACTGCTCTTATGACTTCAACAACATAGATTAATATTGCCTGTTCTTGAACTTCGTACTGTGAATCTCATAGTATATAGGCTTTTCTGTCTAGTTCTTTGTTCAATATGTCTGTGAGACTGCTCCACTTTGTTGCTTGTTATCAGTAGTTTGTTGTTTTTACTGCTGTGCAGAGCCTCTTTACTTTTATCATTGGTTTTGTCTTGCTCACAATCCTACTAATTCAACTATTAATCTATATCTCTACTTTAGAGATGGAACAAATACGATCACATGCCCTCTGAAAGGAAGTAGCATTTTCAAAGACAGCACATAATTCCCTTATCTTTACAATTCAGGAATAAAACTCTTCCATTTCTCCTGGATATCCTTTCTTTCTCTCAATCTGGAATGCATAAAAATGTAAATAATCTATGGTGTGAAATGAGATAATACAAGCATTTTTGTGGTGTTTTCTGCCACCATTTTTGAGCAATTTCCCAATAGTACAAATCAACATTGAATCAATAGTAGTCATTGTTATAAGCTAAAAAAAAAAAAAAAAAAAGAAATTTTCCAGATCTAGCATTGCCAATAGAATAGCAGAAATTCATCTGTGAATATAATATAAACCTTTTTTTTTTTTTTTGAATTTGTGAGTATAACTCTGGTTCTATCATATTAAAGATTGTTATGCTTGTAGAAAAGCTGAGAGACTGGAATCTGTTTGCAATTACCAAATCAAAATGCAATTTACTAGTCACTGGGAACAAACAATGATGTCTTTAAATGCCTTTTTGGAAAAGTAGAATTGGTAACGGGGATCAGATTCCCAAGGTTCGGATGTTTTCACTTATGAGCCTTCCTCTGAAATATCTGTCTGAGGACCACTGCAAGCGTTTCTGTTAGGAAAGAGAAAGAGAGGCAGAGTTGGAGAGGTGGCCAATAGAAAGCAAATGCACTCCCATCTGGGCACTGTGGCTTCTCTTACTCTCAGAACACTTCAAAGGAAACTTTCCCTCCACTCTGCGAGTCATTTTGTTTTGATCTCACTTATAATGTATAAATACATTTCAAACTAAGGATTGTATTTTGCTGGCACATGATCCTTTTCCCTTACAAAATTATTACAAGAAGTGTCTCTGATATGGCCGAGATGTGTAATTTGAGTTAAAAAAAAAACACACAAAAAAACTTTGCTCCTTATGAAAGTAAGAATATTTTAGTCCTTTTTCACTAGGGCACAGCTGATAAGATAACAATGTTCATTTTTCTCCCCTTCTCGTTTGCAAAAGCATTCTCTAGTGTATGATTTCCTAAATGTTCATTTGATTTGTATTAGCTATATGTTGTTTCTGCTAGTCAGCTTTTGGGATAGCTTTTAATGGAGGGCAAAAAAAAAAAAAAAATTGAAATATACCCATAATAAGGGTAATAATATTTTTTTTTTATTCTTCCATTACAAGAGACATTAACTCAATAAAATTAATAGCCATTTTTCTTTTTTTTTACCTGATACTGTATGGGGGGAAAGGGAAAGTAATAGAGCAGTTTAAAGTTGAACAGCAGAAGCACTGGGAGCTGAAGTAATTCATGAGCTGTGTCTTACACGGAGGTTTAGTCACTAATGGCTCCGTAAGGGTCTCAGAGAGGAACCTGGGAGCCATGAAGAATTCTCTTGAATTCAGTTGACTTCTGAAGCTCATGCTCAGCTCATTCAGGAACAGTGGGCTCTAATGGTAGATCAGCTGACTCCAAGCACTTTAAGCAAATTAGGGGAAAAATGATTTCTCTAAAGAGTGCTTCTCTCATTAAGAAGTAGTTACAGGCTCACCCTTAGCAATTGCAAGCCTGGGGCAAGAGTATGAATGGAGGCCCTGTACATTTGTCTAAATGTTTAAACAATATACATCAAGAGAAAATACTGTTAAATAAAATATCCTAGCCTCCTGCCTTCACAAATGCACCTGGATTACAAACTGCAAGGCCAGGTTAGAATTTAGAACTCTTAGACTCTTCAGAGTTCGTGGCTAGAATGTGGGAGTATAGGAGGAGATGGTTCCGGCTCTGGACCCTACTTCTGCTCTACCCCAAGCTCCTTCCCAAATCTCAAGGTGTCTCCTGAGTTCACCTAAGGCCACCCTCGGGTCCAAGCTCTATCCACAATCCTGCAAATAGTCATCTCATGGCCAAGAACCCCCAGGCCTAGGATTATATATATCGCAAGCATGGGAAGCCCCAGAATGTCAGACTTGCAGAGAGGTCTGATGAGGCCCTTTGAAAGGTGTTTGGGGCCATTTCACAGCAAATTCCAGGGCTCATGTATTTTCAACCAAGTGCAGAACAAAGAGAGTAGCTCTCTCCGCCCCAGCAAAACCTCACCCCATTGGGAGGAGCATGACTGGAGTTAGACCAGAGCACAGCCATTCACAGAAGAGGCCCCTCTTGTTTGCATCGAGGATGGTACTGAATGTCTTCTCTTGACTCAGACAGCTCAAAAGTCTGCCCTTTACTGTACCAGGGACAAGCCAGATACTGCAGATTCAGAGATGAGTTGGTTACCACTCATACATGAATTATCCCATTGTTAAAAGGCCACTGCAAAATGCAAACATTCACACAGACAGAGAAGGGAGTGCCTGCTTTTCCCAGGACCACTGTACTTTGACTTTGTCTCTAAGATGAGCTCATTGTTCCCATTTAAAGGGTAGTGCAGAAAGCCAGGTTCTGGTTGGCACAGCCACTGACTCATGTTTTCTAAGAGACGTAGATGCTCCAATAAACAGTTTCCCTCCTAGTTTGTGCTTGAATCCTAACCCACTGACTGCTCCCCACTCCTTTCCTCTGACTGCAATTTCCTAGTCAGGAACTCATGAGAGGGGAACCCTCTTCTGCCATGCAGTGCCTGGATTCACCAATCTGGGTTTTGGAACCTCCTTTAGCTCTTGCTGGGGTCTTCCTGAGCAGTGTTCACACACACCAGTGCTCTGCTGGGGACTAAACTAGGGCACATGGGGCATGGTCTCTGGGTCCTTCAGTTATTTATCTCACCACCTTCATCTAGATTATCTGATTAACCAGACAAATCTGGAATGCAAGACACTTTGGAGGACTACGCGCCCTATTCCTTGAACAAATTGAGGTCATAAAAATTATTGTGCTAGATGAAGAGACCTAAGAAACCTAATAACCAGATGCAATGAATCTTCTTGGATCCTACTTTGGACAAACCCACTGTGAAAATGCTTTAGGAACAATTAGGTAAAATTGAATATTATTTCAGTATTAGATGAAATGACAATTCATAGAAAGAGCAAATGGAGTTTGTTGATTGGGAAAAAACAAGCACAAGCTGGTAAAATATGTACATACATACATAAATTAAAAAAAAATACTTGCAGAAATTCTAAAAATTATGCCTAAGAATTTATGGTGGTGATTAGCGGGTGGTGGCAATGTTAAGGTTTTATTTTTATTTTTTTATAATCAAATTATTGTTTAAGATAATTGAAAGATGTACCGTATTTTCCGGCATATAAGACGACCGGGCGTATAAGACGACCCCCTAATTTTACAGTTAAAACATAGGTTTAGGCCTATATTCGCTGTATAAGACTACCCCCCACTTCCGAGGCTGTAGTCTTATACAGCGAATATAGGCCTAAACCTATGTTTTAACTGTAAAATTAGGGGGTCGTCTTACATGCCCGGTTGTCTTATACGCCGGAAAATACGGTAATAGTATATCTATATGTTTAGAAAATCACTACATACCTCTCAGTCTATCATTCCAGACTAGTTAAGACCTTAGAACAAGCTGTGATATAAAAATCAGGAGTTCTCAGAGGTATTCACACAGAACCACATTAATCTTTTACTCTCATAAGTTTGTTGTGTTAAACTTTAATGTTATTCCTTCAGCTTCCACAGAAAAATGAAATAAAAACATCCATTTGAACAATGAGTTGTAAAACTATAATGGAAGTCATTTCCTAGTATTTCATGTGGCACCTCTTAAGCAAGTACCTAATTTATGAATTCTTTCTAGAGCTCAGTGCTTGGAAAAACATTGTCTTTCCTTTTATCAATTTTTTTTCTGGACAAGAAAACTCATAATCTATCAGGTTTTCCTGTTATCTTGGCTGCTGGAGAGCTCAGATATAAATTTTGCATGTAACTGCATTAACTAATTATCAGGAGCTTAAAAGAGTGTTCTCTTTTCTTCTTACATTTAATTATTATTTCATAAAATCTGATTTTAACAATTGTAATTACCCCTTTCTGCCCATATTATCATTTTCTACAACATTTAAAATTCATTTTGGAACAAGGTAGAGTATAAAGAAAATAAGACCACCCTACAGGCATCTCTGCAGGCAGTTTAACAAGTAGTATGCAGTGTTTCAGAGTGTCTGCTCACCCCACGACTCTGCTTACTTTCTCTGAGTAGTGAGGTCCAAAGAGGTGAACATTTTTCACTCCAATCACAATTGCACAACTGGATAAATGATCAAATCCAGGTGTGTGAATCTCTATTCTGAGAATTTGGAATTGATAAAACAATTCTCTCCAGTTTTCTCTGCTTACTCAGGATCCTATGAGGCATAAATAAGCCAACAATTAAAACAACTAGTGTGGGAGATACTGATATTGTTCTGCAGATTGAGCTCTTCTTGCCTCTCAAAAACAATAAAATAAATCTGGTAGGATTTATTTTATTGTTTTTGACAGAGAAACAGCGAGAAGGGGAAGGGTCCAGAGCAGTCTCCATAGTTGAACTTCATCAGTTTTCGACATGGTTTTGTTCCACACAGGTGGGTGGGGGCTGCGCAGGGCTGGAATTGGGCTGGGGGCCTCCAGCATGGGAGGCACACCTCCTTGAGCCAGAGGCCAAACCAGGGGGCAAGAATCAAATGGGTCCTGCTGCATGGGAAGCACACTACAGTTCAGCATATGGGTCCACACAGGCTGGGGCCAGGATTTGCTCCTCGGTCCTCAGGGCTGCAAAGCGAGTGCTTAACCTGCTGAGACATCCCAGCTTCCCCAAAATAAATCTTTAAAACAAAACAAAACTAGTGTGTAGCGGTCATCTCTTTTGTCTTTAAAAGGAAATACAACTTAAAACAAATTATGCCAAATCATCTTGTTTTGCTTTTTTCCAAAAGATGGGTATTAGGCATAGGAGGATATTCTAAGTTCTGAACGCAAAGAAAAGCAAGCAGTAGTATAAATCCTGAACAGTGTTCAATGAAACAGCTTCGCTGAGGTCTGCGGGGCAGAAGTGTGTTATCATTGCCTGGGGAGTGATGACCAAATACACATTTCACTTCTGCATCGCCCATTTCCTTGAAGAGAGGGCAGGCTTCTGGCAGGTTTGTTTTTAAAAGCTACAGAGAATTCTCATTCCCTACCTCCCCCAAGAATGAATAAAGAAAGGATGTGAGTTTTAGTGAAGACTGACCCACTGAACTTCATTGTAAAGACAATGATTATTAAATAAAATCCTTGCCAAGGAAGTATATTTAGTTCCCTATATGTTCTTGGCATTCTCAATAGACTTACTTCTGTGTTCACACAGCAATTTTTGTTCTTGTTGATGTACTATATGGCCTTTAATGTGCTGTTTCCTCAACCTCAGCTTTATTATGATTGCTGGAGTTGGTCCCCAGAAATTATGAATTACACCAATTCCATGTTTTGGCTCATCAATTCAGTATCTTTAAGTAGGCTGGAATAAGAATTCTCTCTTTTCCCAAGCAGAACTAATAAGGTAAGCTTTCAATAAACAGTCACTGATTTTAATTAAATTAGAATTAAGATCACACTGTTTTAGTGGCATAAAATAACAATTTGTTAAACAAGTTCCTTCTGGTTAGGAAGAGTCTATGAGTTTCTCAGATGAGATAGGCTCTGTCCTATTACAACTAAACTGAGGCAGTGAGAATTGGCTACTGGTTCAGCATCCACCAGACCAAGGAGCTGCTGTTAATCCACCACACTTCCCACCCACACTCCCACCTGTAGTCTCACTCTCTACAGATTCCTGATTTTCATGTGTCTGTTAAAGAAAAAAAGTGATGTTCTCAAAACAGACACAGATGTGAGATCTAATTTGTTATTGGAAGTGACAAAACATATAAAGATTTAGCAAGATGTTTATTTCACATATTTCAAGATTTTAAAAATTCAATCAAACAAAGCAAAAGCTAGATAGCAGGGTGGTCTTTCTCTGGTTTCTGTGTTTCTTTCTCTTAAGATTCCCATGATAGTCTATTGTCAATAAGGTATAGAAGATACAATAAATGTCATATATCATAGGCTTTTATGAAATCACCTTTGACCAAATAAGCTTTCTCTATCAAAAAGAAAACAATCTTGGATGTGAATAATTTTTTTCACTAAGTCCTAAGGGCAGTTGCTGTACAGAGCAAAGAAGTAGATGGAATAGCTTTTAAGAAAGAAAGATGTGAGGAGGCATATATTGATGAGTATGTGTGATTGTAGTGAGTAAGTAAATTTGCATTTATATAGCACCATTTTTCAGGTGAGACAATTGGTCAGATATTTGCTACAGAGCAGTGCTGTGAAGAAAAATCCATACTAAAGTGACATGATGTGGCTCTTTTTAAAATACAGACATTTGGATCTGATGAACATTTTGCCAATGGCTACAATATAAGACATTGGGCTTGCATTTAACTTCCACAATAACCCTGTTTGGTATTACTAGCTCCTTTTTTTGAAAATGAGGAAACTGAGGGCCCAGGAAAATAAAATGATTCAAAGTCACGTATTTGGTCAATTGCAGATTCAAGCTTGAAATGCGGACCTTTCTGGGTCTAAAGTTGTTTTCACTCTATCCCAGTGAAATCAAAGAAAAATGTTACACATTTTCAGAAATCCTTATACAATAGACTCTCAGTTAACTGGCACCCATGGGGATAGGTAGATGCCAGATAATGTAAGTACACTCTGAGTTAACCAGCACCCATTCCATATAAATGTAGTATTATTTCCTTGAGTTTTTGCCAGTTGCTTAATAGTACTGGTTGCTTGAGTTCCGGTTAAGGAAAAGTCCACAGCACTTGAATAATGCTTAAAGTTTGTAAGTTAACTTTGGAACCTGAAAAAAAAAATCTTTAAAGCAGCTTGTAAAGCACACAGGAAGGACATCATGGTAGAGATGAGGAATGTCTCAGAAAGTTTCAAGGACATACCAATGTTTGTGCGTGGTTTGTGAGGGAACAGAAGCTCAGCAGCACTGAGGGACCTGACTCCAGGTGAGTAACCGACTCTGGTCAAACACAACCAAGAAGATGTTATTGCATGTATTGCAAAAAATCTGTTCTCCTTAGAAGAGCGGTCGTCTAACTGTGTCTTGAGGAACTTAAGGCTTTCTGGGAAAAGACTCAGTTGGGAACTCATGAGGGAGAGGAAACAGCAGCTTGAGACCTGGGGTTGAATCTAACCTGGCTTTAAGCTACCTCTCCCATTTAACCAGAGGAGCCCTACTTTTTTTTTTTTTTTCAGTTTTTATTTTATTTTATTTTTTTATTGTTAAATTTAATGGGGTGACATTGGTTGGTAACAATTAGATAGTTTCCCGATGTACAAGTCCACATCACATCACCCATGCATCGCATTATGTGCCCAGCTCCCAGAATCAGGTCCCCCTCCACCACCATATATCTAGTGCCCACTCCCCCCTCCCC
>PVKE010048919.1:0-11426 GCA_004027555.1 Craseonycteris thonglongyai | reverse complement strand
GGGGGAGGAGCGGGGGGACAGTTGTGGGGGGAGGTGGGAGTGGGCACTAGATATAAGGTGATGGAAGGGGAACTGATACTGAGTGATGGGCACATAATACGATGCACGAATGATGTGAGGTGGACTTGTACATCTGTAAACTGTCTAATTGTTACCAACCAATGTAACCTCATCAAATTTAACAATAAATTAAAAAAAAAAAAAAAAAAAAAAAAAAAGATTTTTATTGTGTTGTTTGTTTTTTTTTGATAGAGATACAGAGACAGAGATAGAGAGAAGGGGGAGGGCCCAGAACAGTCTCCATAGTTGTACATCATTGGTTTTTCCACATAGTTTCATTCCACAGGTGGGCGGGGCGGCATAGGGCAGGAACTGGGCCGGGTCTTGCCCTGGTGAGAACTAAACTGGGGGCACTCCCCAGTTCAGCATATGGGCCGGCACAGGCCAGGACCAGGACTCGATCCTTGGTCCCCAGGGCTGCAAAATGAGTGCTTAACCTACTCAGCCATTCTGGCTTCCCCATAAAAATTCTGATTTAAAAATAATAAATGATACTATAGCAGATGCAACTGACAGCTGTCTACCCTTTTCCTTTCTTCTGATTTGGTTCACCTAGTCCTTTGCTTCTGACCACATCTGTAATTAGGAAACAGGTCCGATGGTTTAAAAGTCTATCATTGTATCTCATCTCCTCTTTTGCCAGTGGCTGGGTTTAGGCAAGTCCATGTGATGCAATTCTAGCTGACTGAATAGAGGTCTTCTGGGAAAGGTCTTTTTGCTTTTAGGCCCATTAGTTTTATATCAAAAATGATCAAACCTATAGAAAACTTGAAAGAACAGAACAATAGAAACCCATTTCCTTTAACCCAGTTTCACCAATTGCTGCACTTTCACATTTGATTTCTCTTTTCAAACACACACACACACACACACACACACACACACTTGTTTAGGGGGCTATTTCAAAGCAATTTGCAGACTCTATGACACAATCCTTAAATACTGCATATGCATTCCCTTAGACTAAGGACATTTTCCTACATAATCACAATACCATTATCAGCTGTAAGAAAATTCAAAATTCTACAAATCATCACTACTCTGTTCAAATCCACATTTCCACAGGTGTCTCCAAAATGTCTTTCCTAACTGCCCCTTCTGCCCCCAATCAAGGACCCATATCCCTTCGGGGTTTTAAAAATTACAACAGCCTCTTGTGCTCCCTCCCCCACACTTCAATGCCTATTTTCGTTTTACATAACATTGACTTTTATTCCAAATTCTGCATTTATCTGATGATTTCCTGGAAGTCTCATTTATTAATAACTTGCTCCAATAACCTCATTTTCCCTGGGAACTGAAAGTTAGGTCTAGAAGATTGCTTGGATTCTGGTTAAATATTACTGGCAATGGTCCTCCATCAGGAGGCACAAGGTGTTAGTTGTTCTACCATTAGTGCAATTAATTTTTATTACTAGTTAAGGTGGTAACTGCCACATTTTCCTCTTGGTACTTTTGTTCTCCTGATAGCTCTCTATCAGGACTTCTCAGTGAGAAGTCACTGTCCTTGCAATTTGAGAAGTCAGTGAATCATGATCAGAAGTGGACTGAGATGCCCACAAATGCATACTTACACTTTTGGCTTTCTCTAAGTATTTTTTATATCGTTCTTCCATTTGCTTCATTTCCTCTTCTTTCTTCCGTAAAGCTTCTTGTAATTCTTCAATTTTTAAGGCTATAGATGAAACAGTTAAAAAAAAAATTTTAGATTGTAACAACTTTAAAAATACTTCAACTAGCAAAATAGTGCATAATTAATAGTTTTGAGAGATTGTTTGATCTATTCCTATAAAAAATTTTCAAAAAAACCAATTTTTTTTTATAAAAAGCTTTTCATATAAATAAAAACTCTGGTATGGAAGTGCTTAAATTAAAAAGTACCCATCAGGGAAGCTGGATGGCTCAGCGGATTAAGCTCACTTTGCAGCCCCGGGGACCAAGGATTGAGTCCCAGCCCTGGTCTGTGCAGATCCTTATGCTGAGTTGGGGTGTGCTTTCCATGCAGGAGGCCCCCAGTTTGGTTTTTGCCTCCTGGTATAGCCCCGGGCTCAAGGGGGCACACCTCCCATGTGGGAGGCCCCGAGCCCAGGTCCCACCCTATGTGGCCCCTGCCCACTTACGTGGAACGAAACCATGTTGAAAACTGATCATGTACAACTATGGAGACTGTTCTGGGCCCTCCCCCTTCTCTCTGCCTCTCTATCTCTGTCTCTCTCCGTCTCTGTCAAAAACAATAAAATAAATCTTAAAAAAAAAAGTATCCATTGATGGATGAATGGATAAAGAAAATGTGGCATATACATACAATTGACTATTATTCAGCCTTAATTCTGATACATGCTACAACATGTTTACTAAGTGATGTTATATTAAGTGAAAAATGAAAGGCATCATATTGAGTCCAATAAGTCAGACAAATATTGTATGTTTCTAATTGTATGAGTTACCAAAAACCCCTCCACACAAAATAATTAATGAAAGCAAGCTACCTATAAGTGTATATTGACAGAAAAGTTTGGCTAACTTACATTCAACTACACTAAGAAAATAACTAATTTCATAAAATATTCATTAGCATCCATAGTTAACAAAAAATTCCTAACTAAATTATAACAGAAATTTAAGAAATACTGTAAAGAAGATTACATATGTTTTTTTATAACTAAAACAAATCCTTTAATTGCTACAATAGGTAATAGGCCTATTTCTAAAATAAACACTTTAAAAAAAGTATTGTTTGAGAGAAGGTGTGTATGTGAGAGAGAGAGCGTGAGCAAGAGCAGTTCCACTGTTGTACATCATTAGTAGTGACATAATTTCAATCCACACAGGTGGATGTGGGGCTGCATGGGGCAGGAACCAAACTGGGGGCCTCCTGAATGGGAGGTGAGAACCTTTTCTGCCATCCTGGTGGTTACCAGTTGTGCCACAGTTCAGCATATGGGGTGTGCACAGACCAGGGCTGGGATTCGATCCCTGGACCTCGTGGTTGCAAGGTAATCCCTAATCCTGTTGAGCTATCCCAGCATCCTCTTTATGATGATTTTCAATGTAGTGTTTTGTGGATACATTTTGTCAAACAGAGGTACTTATGTATATCTACTTATTTAAACTTCACTTCAACATGTTTATGTTTTCAGGTACTATGCTAAAATAAACACTTTATCATACAAATTCATTACCACTAAGGTAATAATATGGTTTACCAATGGAAACTACGCTAATTAGGAAAAACTCACAGCTGTTGTTAAATCTTGGTTCAAGATCTTCAATAATGGCTCTCTTCTTCTGCAATTCATTATTGGCTTCATGCAGCTTCTCTCTGTAACAAAATATATAACACTGTGTCACCTACTACTGCTTTATATATTTTTTCATGTCAAATGAAAAATCTAAGTTCTTTGTTCTATACACTTGCATAGCACACAGTGCTATGAAACAAAGATGAAAAGACTACCTCAACATAAATTTAATGTATTTTAAAAATAAGTAAAAACTAGACAAAAATTTCAGAGTTTGAAGTAGCAGTCATTTCTTTTACATAAATCTGCACAAGGGGTATAAAGAACTTAATGATCTTTATTTTTTCCCTGGGAATAAGGATATTATAAAAATTGAATTTAAAACTTTGCAGAGGTTTTGCACTGCAAAATCTTACATCAAAAAAGTTCTAAAAATAAGAATAGAAAGAACACTACACCAATAAAAATAAATTAATTAATGATATATGCAACGGGCTAGACAGATATCACAAACTGTTGATTATGAAAAGTCAGACTCAATGGGCAATACTGAATGAACATAATTATATGAAGTTCAGAAAGTGTCAAAACTAATGAAAAGTGACTGAGATCAGCACAGTGGCTACTGGGGAATGTAATCAATCACTTAGAAGGGAGAAGGAAGAATCCTGTTGGGTTGCTGAAAACATTCTATTGTATATGTTGACCTGGGTTACCTATGTATATAGAAAAAGTCATCAAGCTGTAGACTTAGGAACTGAGGGTTTGTATGTACTTTACTGCATTAAAGCTATATTCCAATATAAATGTAAAAAAACTCAATAGAAAATAAGTTTTTTCCTAGTATTTATATAATATGTATAATTCTCTCTATATATTACAGTATTTAGTAAGACACTCTATGAGGGAAAAAAGGCTGCCAAAATTATAAAATACAGAAAAACACTTAAAACAGTTTTTGTTTTTTCTATTTCTGGCCTTTTCAAATCATAATACATTAATAAGTCTTTTTCTTTTTCAATTATTTTTTTTTGAGGCAATGTCACACACAGACATACATATACCGGTATGCATATATACCAGGGCTGTTTGGAAAGTATCCAGCCATGTAACCATTCTCATTATGTTGACAATGGCTGGATTTTTTTCTGGACAGCCCTCGTATACAGTCACACAAAATACATATATACAGTTTAAAGAATAAGAAAAACTAAGCACAGTGAAGAAACAGATTATGAAACAGAAATTATCCTAGAACCACATGTCTTTAGCCCGTTCCTAGAAGTAACCAAGATTCAGAATTGTAATAATTTTCATGATTTTTATGATGGGTCTTTTATGATGGGTATTCCTAAACAATGTATTGCTTAATTTTGCCCAATTTTTACTTTATATATATATTACTTACACTGTATGTATTATTCTGTAACTTCCACCTGTTATTTAACATTATGTCCTTGAGCTTGATCTATGTTGTTAGTTCTAGTTTGCACATTTTATTGCTATACAAAGTTCTATTGTTTAAATATCTCACTCTATCATTTTATAATTGGTAGTATTTTTATTGTTTCTACTTTTCTGTGATTATAAACAATGTTCTTGCATACTTTCTTCTACATGTCTCCTGGTACAATAGCATCTCTAGGAATCTAGGGTATACATAGCAGAATAGAACTGATGGGTCACAGAATATGTGCATTTTCAAGTTTACTAAGTCAACTGCTATATACTTCTACCAACAGTGCATGAGAATTACCATTGCTCAACATCTCTGGCAATACTTAATAAGTCTGATTCTTAAATTTTACCAATTTGGTGTGTGCAAAATGGTCTCCATTGTTGTTTTAAGTCTGCATGAGAATGACCTTCATTTGAGATGTCCCTGGACCCTGTTGTGGGTTGAACTGTGTCTTCCAAAATGATATAGTGAAGTCCTAAACCCTGGTACCTATGACTATGACATTTGGAAATAGGGTGTTTGCAGATGTAATTAGTTAAGATGACGTTATACTGAATCAGGTTGAGACCTAAATCTTATGACTGGTGTCCTTATAAGAAGGCCATAAGAAGACAGAAATACAGAGAAGAATGCCATGTGAAGATGAAGACAGATATTGGAGTGATACAATCTACAAGCCAACGAACACCAAGGATTGCTGGCAGCTACCAGATAGGAGAGGGGCATAGAACAGATTTTCCCTTAGAATTTCCAGAAGGAACCAATTCTGCTGACACCTTGATTTCAGACTTCTGGTGTCAAGAACTATTATAGAATAAAATTCTATAGTTTATGGTAATTGTTATAGCAACCACAGGAAATAAACGCAGGCGTCGTTTATTTACTAATAAGTTATTTTTTATGATGATTTTTACCATATGAATGACTGAACACAGAAAAATGATCAGGCTGTAGTTTTATGAAACAAAAGGTATTTTTTTTTGCAATAAAAAAACAGGAGATGAAAAGGACTGAGTTTAATACTAAATTTTGACTCTAGGTAAATTCACAATGGCTGGGAGATAACATTTTCTACTCTAGTATATTAAAAATCTGCCAATTGTTAGACTTGCCAGCATGCATCAGTTGCAAGGAGCATCTCACTTTTCCCACATTAAAATAAAAAAATAGCATGAGGTAAACTTATCTCTGTGGTATTGAGAATATCTGGTTTACCATAGTGTAACATTATAACATTACAACAGGTTAGCAAGTTATGGCCACCCTACACTCAATGTTTTAAAGGAGAGAGTTTTGCTACATCGGAATGATTAAATCTGTTACTGAATGCTAGTAAATGATGAAACATTCCTAACATTGTCAATCTCAGCTAAAGATAGATAGATGAAGATTTCTTCATGAGAAAACAAATGTAATATTTTGAAATTTATTTACTTCATCATTTAGATTAAAAAGGCATGTTCAAATATGTTTACAGTTCAAGGAAATATTTGACAATCTGCTATGATAAACTTTATAAAACTTAAAAAATTTACTTAAAAAGGAAGATTCAGCTGGCCATACTCTAGACTAGAGCTCACAAACTACATTATACCCTGTGAGCCAAATTCAGCCTACTGCTTGTTTTTATATATAAAGTTTTATTGGAACTCAGTCACAGCATTAGTTTACATATTATTTAAGGCTGCCTTCAAGCTACAACTACAGAGCTAAGTGGTTATGACACATACCGTTGCTTACAAAACCTAAAGTAATTACTATCTGGTCCTTAACAAAAAAAGGATTCTGATTCCTGATCAGTTTCTCAAACTTAACTATGATTATAAGTACTATCATGAAGATATAAAACACTAGAGTCTTATTTGAAATTAGTTTTAAAGGAGTCATTGTTCTGATTTGAGAACCTTGGGTGGAGATGACCCTTTAGACACTATGTCTTGGGGAAGCTGGGATGGCTCAGTGGGTTAAGCGCTCACTTTGCAGCGCCAGGGACCGAGGATCGAATCCCGGCCCCGGCCCGTGCAGACCCATATGCTGAACTGGGGAGTTCCCCCAGTTCAGGTCTCTCTCTGTCTCTGTATCTCTCTGTCAAAAACAATAAACAATAAAAAATAAATAGAAAATAAAAAATAAATTAGACACTATGTCTTACATTATCCTGTATCTTTAAGGGACACCCACACCATTGCCTAGATACTCTGTAAACAAAAGAAAAAACACTTATGTTCCACTATATAAGAATGAGTCTCAATAGCTTTGATACTTACAGATGTTCTTCAAGCTTCTTTTTTAGAAGAACAGACTGAAAATGGAAAAAAAATTATTACTTAAAATTTTTACTAAGGAATTATTTTCTAAAAATTAAGAGCATAGTAGCTATAATTGAGTCTGATGAGTCCTCCATAATCTCTCTGGTCAAAGAGCTTGAAACACACAATGTACCAAAGTTTATTTCTCTGTGATAAGGGAGAGAGCAGCCTATAAGTGATAGCAATCAGTATAAAATACCCAGAAACTGCATATCTGAATTCTCTAATTATAGTTAGGGAAATGAATTAAAAAAGCCACTTATGATGTATAGACTTAGTATTCTTGGACTTGACGAGCAGGTAGAACTCTAATAATAATAGACTTTACCTTTGACACTTTTCATATTGGTTTTTTTTGCATCATAATAAAGTCTGGGATAAATTTCCATAAATGCTTACTGAATCAGTGATTTATAAAAATGCACAGGTTGCAAATAATTTATGTAACTGTATGGAAATGTGAAGGATTGATGGTATATATACAGAACTTATTATGCTAGAGAATGTAGCTTTGGGTATTAAATAAATAAAAAAATAAAAGGTCCCCTGAAAAGCAGATCAGAATTGACTTAAAAATAATCATAGGGGAAGCTGGGATGGCTCAGTGGGTTAAGCGCTCGCTTTGCAGCCCTGGAGACTAGGGATCAAATCCCGGCTCCAGCCCATGTGGACCCATATGCTGAACTTGGGTGTGCCCCCAGTTCAGTTCTTGCTGGGGCCTATGTGGGAACCCCCGGCCCAGTTCCTGCCCTGTGCAGCCCCGTGCCCACCTGTGGAGTGAAACTATATGGAAAACTAATGTTGTCAACTATGGAGACTGCTCTGAGCCCTCCCCCTTCTCTCTGTCTGTATCTGTCTCTCTCTCTGTCAAAAACCAATTAAAACAAAACAAAACATAAAGCATAGTGGCATTCTATACAGGACCACTAGGTTTCTTATTTAAACTCAACATAACTATAATTAGTGAGTTCTATGAAACATTTAATTTTGAGATAAATGGTTATATAATTCAGTCTAACCCAATTGATACAGCGTTATAAAACAAATTGTTCAATCAATCAATAGCAGTGAAGAGGAAAAAAAACTCACACTAAGTTCTCTGATTTTAAGTCACCTTATTTAATAAAGTTTACTCTAATTATTCAAGTCCATTCTAACACAGCTCTGGAATATTTCAAATTCATTTCTTTGCTCAATATAATAAATGACTAGATCAGCAGGCCAATGTCCTCTAACACTGCTTCCTCCAAATATTAAAAAAAGATAACCCTATTAACCAATCATTGCTTGTTTCTTTAGTACAGAGGGTAAAACGACCTATAAAGCAAGTAATATTGGTATACTCATTTTGCATAGTTTCCATGATTTAAAATCTTAAAATAATCAACTATGATGGCAATCAATACAGGGTCCAGCTGAAGTAACACCCGTTTTAAAGTAATATAATATAAACGAACATATTGTCCTAGTAACTTTTGTGTTCCAGGTTCTCTACAATGACCCACTGACTGACAAGGGAACAGTGAGTGAGAGCAGTGAAGCTGTACTATCAAAACACTCGTTTGTTGTGAAAAATTTGTAATAAATGATTTGGTATAGATTACCAGCTCGTAAAACAAGGGGCATTATCTCTGTCAGACCCTGTATATAATTGATAATAAAAGATAATATATAATTTAAAAACCTCAATATATAGAAATGAATAGGAAGCCATACTTACAATAGCCTTGATCAGAAACCATGCCAAGAGACAGAGAGGACATATTAGTATGAAGCAAACACAGCAGCCAATAGAAGGAACGATTTAGTAATTCATGAACAGAAGTAAAAGATATGCATATTTTTTTCAAAAATGTACATTTTTCTTTCTTCTATGGTCTCCTCATCCTGTCTTGTTCTCTGGAGTTTTATACACTGTGGCTAGCTCAATTTATCCATATGACTGGATATAACAATGCTTTTCTGCTTCCATGCTAAAAATAAATGACATAAGAATAATAAAAATGTGCAAACCATCCTACTCTGACTTAAGGTCACATGAAAGGACTGTCCTTTTTTTAACAGAAACCAAAATTATGTTGTTCTTCAGAGGGGATAAATTCCATTTGACAGGTTGTTCTACATATTACATATTCTTGAGATGCAACACTGTAGGTCAGTCAAAGAGAGAAGACAAAAACCATCAAAAGTCCGCTGGGGGACAGAACCACATCTCCTACACTACACTATTTCTCTAAGCCATTTTGAGGTATATCAACAGAATAAGCAAAGTTTCTATCTGAAGTTTTTTTATATGTAGAAAAGAGCTCTGGCAATTTCCAAGAATTTAGAGCAAGACATCTCATTGGGCACTCTAATTTATGCATTAGTACTTTGTAGGGCTGGCATTTCACTTCTGAAATATGTTCACTTAAGGTAATGAAACACAGCATTTTAAATTAGATTTGATTACCACAGTGATACCTAACTAGGCTATACACAATTATTTTTTACAAAATAAATTCCTTTATGTATTTTACTATAAGAGGAACAAGTGCAATGGTTACCACTGCAGCACTAAGGCTGAGCTGATACTGTTGTTTTTACCTCCTATCTACCAAGCACCCTTCCCCTTCTTGACCACAACAAATCAAAAAGTCTCCTCAGAGTTTCAGAGACCTAGAAATAGTTACTTTTACCCCAGTTTAAGGGACCTAGAGATTTCACTGAGCTAAGAAATGTTACCTACTTTGGTTCATCTCTAAGATACTCTTAGTCTTACTGATATTTAACACACTAATGGTGGCTTTCCTTCACCTTGTAATTTAGCATTCTGGATTAAAGCATGTTTAAAAAGTAAACCACAACATTTCCAAAGAATTACATTTTAATAAGAAAATGAGGTTGTTTAAATGTTGGTGACAATTTTAGGAACAAGTAACCAATCTGAGAATCTAAGAACTACTAACACTTTAGTTAAAAAATAAATTAAAACCTCCCATCTTAGAAAGAAGAGCATGCTGCCAATATTAGCTATTAATATATATATGTATAAGATTATGTATAAAATTTTCTCATTGATGTTAAAGAAACTCATAAAATTAGGTCACTGATGAGCTTTCTTTTTTATCTACTATTCTCAGGTTTTAAGTAATATATTAGTTTAACTCCCCTTCTTTGATTCTTTTTTTATATCCTCATATTAATAAGGCTGGATGAAACTGGATATATCTATATTTTGATGCTGGTTCCTAAAATGACTCTATCAGTAGAAACAACTAAATAGGTTTATACTTAAAGGCCAGAGTTTATAGCAAATTACACTGGGAACAGAAAAAAAAAAAAAAAAGGAGAAAACCCAAACCAAACCAAACCAAACCCAATTGGCTGAAGTGAAGATTGATCACTAAAACTGACTAATGTACTTTGTGTTGCATAAGCATTGTGATAGAAGGTAAGCATGAGGAGATGAAGGAAGACCTAGTTCCTGGCTCAACATATTTACTCTATTCTGGATTTGAGTGTGCCAGTGCAGCAGCCAGGGCTATGATAGATACAGAGAATGTTAAAGGAATATAAAGAAAGGTCAGTGAACTTATATGTGAGTGTGTGTTAGGGCTAGCAAGAGGGATTCAGAATTTAGAGATGATAGGATTCTAGGGATGCCATTACTTTCTTATACATTTTACATCAGAAATTTATACCTTAACATACTAAGTGCCTACCAGAATTTTTTTTTTTTTTACCACAGGGAAATACCCTATACTTCAGATATAATACTTATTTCAACACATATACAACATGAAACCTCAATTAATTCCTGAGCTGATAACTACAAATAAACTTCTAATTCCCACCAGAGTAAATCTGAAGGAGACAACAAAGTACTATCTGGCCCTTTTATAAGAAATGTTAGTAAAATAAAAACACTATTTCTTTTCTATAATCAATGTAATTATGACTTATTTTGATAGAGACCATCAAATAAAAATAAATAAGTTATGGCTTTTGTTAATATTGTAAAACTGTTGGACCATAGTTGGTCCATCTTAAAACTTACATCTTCTGCTTTTGACCCTTGATCCTGCAAAGATTTTTGCAATTCTTCAATTTGTGATTGTACTTCCAAAAGTCTTTGATTCACCAGCCTAGAAATCAAATGTACATTAATTTTCCAAATTCTGACTTAACTTACGCCTTTTTTCTTAGGTTGTCATATTGGTTAGAGAAACAGTAAATTAGCAAAACAAAGCCTAATGTTATAGTAGTAGCAGCTAAGTCTGATTACTTTTCCTATTGCTTGAAATTTCTATGATTCTTTTTTTTTTTAAAGATTTATTTTTTGTTTGAGAGAAGAGAGGAGAGGAGAGGAGGGGA